>JWHW01027858.1:30137-42633 GCA_000931545.1 Papilio glaucus
AGGTGCAACGATCGTTATTAACTTGAGAGCTTGGCCATTTGTGAGTTGTGGTTAAAATTTAATTGTTAACATTGAAAATAAATAAAGACACATACTTATTATATACCTTCATTTATCAGTTATATGTATGTAGGTAGCCTTCTTAGTAGTTGTGTGTAAACATACAATTTCAAAGAATGTTTAAAAAATCAGATTACCTTTAATTCGTAAAGTTATTGACCGATTCCTTTTTCTGTATAATAACATTGTGTTATTTTAAATTCCCTTAACATCTTATTTTCAAATATACTCAGGAAAAGAAATGCTTTTTGATTTTGTCTAATTGCGACCATTTACGTCAAATTAAATTTTTTTCAAATTATTAAATGCCAACAATTGATTTATTTCTTGATTGAAACGAATTCACTGACAATATTATTCGTCAAAAACACAAGTTCGGAGCATTATAGAAATAACTCTGTAGGGGTCAGCGTTGGCCGCGGGACGCCTGTCCTCCAAGTAGCCGCGCTTATCTTCCGACACCTGGCGAGGAATGCGCACTGAACAGCTCCGGTTGGCGACACCTGAAGTATAGGCGAAACATGTAGTATTAAACATAAACAAGATAACTGTTCTGTAATTATTTAATATAGAGAACTTAGTAGACACTATACTGGAAGTATTTATGTATAGTTTTATTTTCATTTTTTAAATGCTATATGAATTCATTACATGGCAGCACTGTAGTGTACGTAGGTAATATCAGGGGTGCTATATCCACCTACAATGAATGTTATTTAATCACCTGCGGTGAAGTCGCGTAGATGCGGCATCCCGTTCTTCCCCGTCAGCCGGAGCGCGTTATCGGCGCCATTGTGCGCGTCGTATTCATTAATATGAACCCCGTGACGACGCGACAATTTGTCAATGGCACGCTCGATCACGCTGCAAAAAATAATCAACGTCATTTGTTATAGATTTTCTTTCAATTAAAACGAGGCACGCTTACGTGTAGCCAACTTCAGCAATAACGCACGTGTTAATACACGCTAACTTCAATAATAAGACACGCTTTGTAACTAGTTGAACACTTGTGGGTGTTACCATGGAGTTATAAGATGAATAATCAAAGTTTAAAATAATGAATAATATAGATTTGTTTTCCTTCTAATTTATTTATTTATTATGGTTTAACCAACAGCTTAGTTATCTTGACGTTCACAGTTATATATTAAATTAATAAACTCTTAAACTACTGAACTCATTCTTTTTTCATTATTTAAATGTAGGTATTTCATAGTGAAATAAATAATAAAACCGTTTCAGTTTTTCAGGCAATACTTAAAGATGCATAACATTATTTTATTATTAACGCACGACATGGTAATATTCGAGCCTGGAATTTAAATACTCGCCCGACCCTGCTTTAAATTTCACCTTTGTACAAAATGTTACAAGTATTTGTTCTTATACCAGTAAAATAAAATAATGAAATAAATTGATACATTATTTTTTATTTGCTTACTACCGTAATCAAGCCTAATAAAACCGATTAACATAATGTTTTTATAAAGTAAAATGCAATACAGCACCGACTAAATCTCACAAAGAACAAAATCGGCTTACAGTATACCATCGTCCTCTCTCATATCTTTTGTGGAAAAGTAAACAAAAGTTCCATTCCCTGGCCAGTCGGGCACGGGCTGGGCGTCAAATGTGGCGACGGTGCCATACTCCTCAGCCAGGCGCGACAGGATGTAGCGCGCCATCCAGAGGTCATCCGCCGCGCGGATACCGGGGCTAGGACCTACCTGGGTAGCAGGAATTCTTAGTTACTACTAGTAACTATTACGTATTCGAACATGGTAAGTGTGACATTGCAACTATTACTTGTTTCATAGCAAGATGTGATTTTTATAAAAAATGTATGATGATGTATAGTTTAAGTATTATTTATTACATCATTTCAGATTTTTACGTAGATTCCAAAAAGTTTTCGAAAAACAACTTTTCTCATATTACCTTATAACATTATTTTTTATAGTAGAAGGTGGCAAACGAGCAAGCAGTTTACCCGATATAAAGTGATCACCACCCACAGACATCTGCAACAAGCTAATGAGTTGCAGATGCGTTACCTACCTTTAATGGACAGAACAGGGTTAATTAATCCCCTCCACCGACAAGTCCTCTTCCCCTTCCCATCGTATTCTTATTAGCAAGGGATGGGAGGGAAAGGGACGCGGAGGACTAGAATTAGGGCTCCTGCACCTCACTCATCAGACGAAATGCAGAATACTCTACTTCACGCCTGTCTTCTGTGATGTCGTGGTATTTCACCGGTCGAGACGGCCAATTCGTGCAAGAGATGTGTTTGTTGCGGGCTCTAGCACTGTTTAAATTTTTATTCATATTACATAATTTCACTTCACTTTTTCTCACAATTTTCACAAAAAATTCCGATGAAAGTGTAAACATTGTAATTTGCTGTCATGTGTGGTAAATGACGATTGTTTGTTAACAACCATCATATTTTGCATTGAAACAAGGTATAGTTACTTTAACAGTTGGCCTACAGTCACTAAATATAGTATACTAAATATACTATACCTTACAAAAATCAATAATTGTTAGTTGGCATACAGTTCTGGATGGATGGATGGATCATAAAATGATACAAACCTGGAAATTCCATTGTGAGGGGGTAGTTCCGGAATTCATCCCATTTAATTTTATACCCGCGTAGAGACAACATCTGCAAAAGAGTTTAAATTATCTCGTATGAGTTAATTTTTAAATATCATACCAAGAGCCCCTACGCACTGAGCGAATGCGGACGCCGATATGAACAGCTGCGTGCTGTGCACTAAAAAATATGTGGGAAAAACTATTTTCATACACACTTCGGCGGCGGCTGAGGCAGCAGTCGTCAAACCGCCACGGATGGTTGCGGCGCGGCGGCTTCAGTATGGTTGTCATACATACAAATGCGGTCCGTACAGAGCGCGCCATCATCCGCCATGTCAACCACGATAAGTCGCGTTTCGCGCCCACGTTCGCAATCCGCTCAGCTGAGGCTCGTGTTCGATATTAAAAAAAGCGTAAAACAATAACCGTCTAGATTAAATTAATTTAATTAATAAATATGAAATGAATGGTTGAACACGTGTTTTAACATTCATCTAGTTAAACACTGTCTAAGTTGACGTATCGTACGTTATAAATTTGCTTTACAATAAAGTGACTTATTTTAGTTAATACACAATATATTTTTAAATTGGATTGAATCAAATTGTTTCTGCCCATCAACTGTTGATGGTATACTTATAAACATGTGAGATTTCTTAGCTAAAGCTATAGCAACATTTTAACAAGTTTGCTTACACCTTCTTACATTCCATGCAAGTCTATAGAATAGACGTATCTGAGAAGTAAAATAACAGTAAATAAATTGTACAATAATTGACAACCGGCAAGTACCAGTAAATACCTGAGTATGTGACGGTGAACCAAACGTAAAAATACTTATGAATAGATTCCCAGTGACGGACCCAGTTCCGCAAGGTACAGGCAACTTGAATACGAGGTTCAATGAACCCACCATGAGAGTCATATATAATTAGGTAGGAGAGAATATCATATTTAATTAGGTCGATAATTTTTTACCGAAATCTTTGCTGAATCTGTAACGTTTTATAAAATTAAATCTATTAAAATATTCGTAGGGTTCAATCGCACCCTTTACATTCGATCACGTCAAATTTCCAAAAGTTTCAAGCCATCCAAATCACTAAATCAGTAAAATCGAAGAAATCCATCACAATTCACCCACAAAGCAATATGGCGATGTTTTAAATCTTGTTAAACAAGGGACCGACGGTTTTAATGTTAAACATTGTTTAATCTATGCTTGCGCTTCGACAGCAACTAATCGCGATTTTGTGGTACCATTTTTCCAAGAGAACTGTTAAACACTTGTCTAAGGGTTGTTCGTTTTTTATGGTAGGTTCTTTTAGCTTCACTACGGTAACACAACGAAGAACAATGACAGAAATCTACATATTAAAGTCTAATATTTACATTACTACAATACTTTATTTATTTTAAGATAAAATAAAAAGCATTGGAAAGGGTGTCCTTACTTGTAATGTTAACGGATTAACATTTTGTACAGTCCTGAAATGTAAGCTTCGTTTTTAACATAAATTAAAAGCCTGCTATTCTAAATCGATAACTTATAAAGTAAAGTTGGTAACACAAGTATACTGGTATACTAATCTAATCTACAATACCGAAATTATAAGCCCCACCTCTATCTTACTTAAAGAAAGCTTCCATAAGATCTCTAGCCACTATTTTATTAGCTCCGATCGCGCAGTAATAAGGACCAGGGGGTGCCGGGAATCCTCCAGGCGGCCAACCGAGTGGCCTGCCATCCGTGGTTGTTAAGAAAAATTCTTGATTAAATCCGAACATCGGCTCTTCAACCTCACCCTTCTCACAGAGAATAATGCAATTCTTCCTATGATTAGTAGCTTAGGAGAAAATAATTAAAAAACATTTCAATGTAATGTAATATGTAAAAGTGAGTTTACACTGCCGATAACATTCAGATAAAACATATTGTCATCTCAATTTTTTTAAGAGAGATAGAGAGATAACTTTATGTTTTATGTAAATGTTTGCGGCAGTGTGAACACGGTGTAAGTATGCGTACTGTTCGTGCACAATAACACGAGACTTGAGTCCAATGAGGTAACAGAGGGTGTACAGTTTACGACGTTAAATAATGTAAAAATATTAAATAACTTTATTTCGCCAGAATCAAAAGCGCACACAGGGATATGTATGTAAGCTTATGCCTAATATTCAAGCCAATTTATTGTGCACGCATAGTATGTCTGTTAAATTGCCTGTTATAGCTCGAATCATCTTATTTATTAAAAAAAAATAACACATTTTTTAAATAAATAAAAAAACAGGAGAGACAGAAGCATAGGGTAAAAGTCCATTAATACTGTTATAGTTTAGTGTTAATGAAATGTCTTGTTAGTTTACAGATACTCAGGCTAGGTGTTATGTTTATTAGCACTGGTAGAGTCGTGACTTCGTCCACATAAAGTTCAAATACTTTAAGTTTACGCGTTTACCGCAGCGTTTTACTGCTAATGACATTCCCTTTGTCGTTACTTTTAAACTCTTTGTCCAAATAACTTACTTTAATTTTAAAAGACAAAGTTTGACTCCTTTAAAGAGCAAAAGCAAGAGAACTTTATATTTTGATAAGAATTGATTTAATACTATAAAGTAAAGTACCCGTAACCGACGAGCATGTATGCAATGCATGCATTGATTTAGATGAAGTGAGCGATGTCTAAAATAGTTTTCAAATAAAAGGTACATTAGAATCGTGTAACTTTAACTGATTATACAGGACAACGCGGTATTGAATTATTGTTTTGGTTGTTCTTAAATACTTACTTGTCGGTTCATAGTTATGTTGATATGTATCCGCTAGTACCATGATGTTGTTACCGCGTCTGAACGGATCGTGATAGATCACTTCAGGGAAAATGAATGTGTCGGAGTTGTCGGAATTAGCCTGTGCGGTATTGCTTCCGTCAAAGTACCAAACAGGCAAATCTGAAATAATAAAAAGCTAGAGGTGCGTGGGACACCCGGCAGGAACTATGTTCCTTTCGCTAAATATAATGTATTTATAAATCACAAGCACCACCATGGAAAGGTAATGAATTTGTATTATAAGATATATTTTTTTTAATTTTCGTTTGTCTTTTTATAAAAAATAGACATTTTATTATTATTATAAAAATATTATCAAAATCTTAATCTTTTTTACGTTTAGTTCCATGATTTAGTTTAAATAATTATTGTTATGAGTAATTCTTTAAAAAAGTGTCAGACACTTTTTACCTTCCAGCCCCCGTCCGTCGTACACGTGATAATGAATATAGTTCCAATAAAAGTGTATCAATAAAGAATACAAGTACCAGAAAAATATTCAACCAATGTATAAAAGCATCATATTTGCAATTGTTGTTCAGAAATAGGGTAATATTCTATGACCGATAATCTTCGTGCACATTCATTATAAATTATATATTAAAAAGACACGAAGGATATCGGTCAATATATATTTAGCCTGAAATAGTCATAATTGTGTACATTTTATATATTAGTAATAGCTGTACGTGGCCAGCATCAACAGAATGAATTTTAATATTGCAAAATAATAATAAATTTTTAAATTTTATACTATGTTTTCAATATTGTATGAAGATAATGTCTATGCCTTTGTACTATGGAAATTACGGCGCATAGATGCATGGACAATTTAATTTTAAACAAAAATACTTAGAAATAGGGTGCGTTTTAGATTTTTGGCGCAGGAACTTTAAATCTAAATATTTCGCACTTCAGTTTTTTCCACTGTTTACAATAACACCACTTCATTTTGAAGGAAATTCGCCAGTTTCAAGATGGAAAAAAAAGAATTCATTATAACCTAAATAACTTGCACTTATAACACGAAAGACAATACAAGACAAATGTCATTTTAGACTAGAGCAGGATAAAGGTACCATATGTAGCCGTTTATCGCTCTTTTGAAATTAGGGTTTACTTAACCAGATTGCGTGAAGAACCTTTACAATTTTTATTTACTTTTCAGCAATTTGTATGAATGACAAGAAGTACGTCATTAGTGTTTAAAAATGTTAAATGCATGAAATTTTCACTCCCGCCATTTGACTTGACGTGTTGTTTTTTCTCTTGTGATTTTTCCGCCGACCTCTTAAGTGTTTCAATGCTTGCTTAAGCGACAATTTACTAATCATTTTAAATGATTAAGTTAGCTTTGAAACATATTACTTTTATTTTTACTGCCTACCTTCTACGTACGTCTACCTTAGCTATGTTACGTTTTGGTTAGATTAGGTTACATTTTTGTTAGGTTACGTTATGTTCCGTCACGTTTTTGTAAGATTAGTTTGTTTACGTAACGTTTTGGTTAGGTTCGATTGTCGCTGTCGTGCATGGACCGGGACTTACTGGTCGAGGTTGCCCTCTTTGAGGCGTGGTTTTCCGCGCCTTGGTAATATCATGAGTCGCGAAGGAAAAGGAGTGTTGATACTGCGGTGTGTCACTCGCCCTATCCTCGGCGACTCAGCGGGGTCTCACCGCAGATGCGGTGGCGGTGGGGCTGCGAGGGGTCACCCTTCCCCTTGCAGCCGTATTTTGCGTAATCTCGGCGGCGACGCTGCGACCGAGGGCCTCTGCCTTTTTCAAGACGGTGGCCACTAGGAGTGAACATCTATAAAAAAAACTCAAGGTGGCATCCCGAACCTGCATTGCACGGTGTCGTCTCCTTGGACCGCCCCATACCATCTTGGAGCGCCAGGTTAAGTTAGACTATGTTAGCCGCACGTGCCGAGCGAGAAAGGCGAGCGTGCCGCGACAGCGGCCAACGTGTGCCAGAAACGACTCTCGGGCGTTCGAAATAAGGGCGTCATGTTTACGAGGTTTCTTTCTTAATTTTTTAGGAACAGTGTGTTTCTTCTCAATGGGGTGGTGTCTCACCCATCCCACCACTTTTTCCCCATACTTCCACCTTAAAATCCTGCTCTCGAGATATACCACACAACATAAAAAATTAAGATAAGATTTATGATTTTTTTTTCTTTTCTCAGAAACTGTACATTTACTTTCAATGGGAGTTGTGTCGGTGGAGAGGTAGATACCTGTCCTACCCTCCCCTCCCCCAAATCCAGCTCACAAAATCCGAAAGTCTACTAATAATTTCCGTATTACTAAATGAGGGTGCGTTAAAATATTATAAATACCTTTGTGGGTTTTGGGTATAAAATCAAATGTTCTGTCTTTCGACCGTAACTGAATTCCGCTCCCATCTACCCAAACGTAAGTCGACAAAATAGATTCGCATGGAATTTCCAGATCTTCGTACTTCCGCATGGCTGCTTTATTCAAAGCAACTGGTACGGAATTCATTCTTGTAACTTTTTTATCACCTAAAATTAAAACTTAAAAAAATGTCTTAAAGGTTGTTAAAACTGTATATGGTTAATTAAAAAACGAAATCCAGACACACGTATGTATGTTACTGACTATAACAAATTTAGAAAGCCAACATATGTATATTTACGATTCTAGATTTTACTCAAATCATCATTGACAGTGACTATAAAAATATGTCAACGCTGAAAACAACACAAATATATAGAAACTTTTTAAACCTTATTTTGAATGTGGGTCTTGAGTTCAAAGCGCCCATTTCATTTTATTGACGAAACATCGATTTTACAATTAGCTTGTATAATACCAATAATATACTTTATTCCTCTTCTCTATATCTTTATATATAACTTGATAAAATGGATTCAATTATTTATCAATTTCTTAATAAGAATAAATAATCCATGATCCATGAAATCCATGATCTCTGCCTCCCAGATGGGAGGTAGAGATCATGGATTTTCATTTGACGCGATCCTGGCACATCTTCTTTTACATTCATACATCTACGCTCCTTATATCGCTCTTTTTAGTAAGCCCCTAATCTGATCGATATAAATTCTCCTAGTGCATCCCCTACCAACACTGCCACTCACTTTTGCAATATAAATTGCTTCGTTATTCTGTCTTCATTCATCCTTTCAACATGCCCGAACCACCGAAGCATACCTTTCTCAGTTCTAGTCGCAACATCCACTTTTAAAGGCCGGCACCGCAACCTCTGGTGTTGCAGGTGTCCATGGGCGTCGTTGAGCACCTCGGTGTTCCCGCCGCTCGTTTGCCCCCTTCTCTTATAAAAAACACACTTTTTCCTTTTAATACTATTTTTCATCGTATTATTCAATGTCACGCCTACCATATTACTTAAGGGTCGCGTCTCAACGGCACTAACTCTAATAATATGCTTTTTCTGCCAAACCCAGCTCTCACTTCCATACATTAAAGTGGGGACTAGTACAGCACTGTGTATGGCCAGACGAGCCTTCATAGACATGTTCTGACTCCACAGTACTTCCTACAGCCCCATTCATTTTATTTCCCGCATTCACTCGTCGTTAAAAATCTTTAACATGCCTACCATCTCTACTCTAAACAATCACCCCAATTATACGAACTTTTCCTCCTGTGTTCTACTTCTTTACCGGTAATATTTATTTCAATTATTGTCTTACCTTGTTCTCTTTCAAAAACCATTACTTTCGCCTAATCTATCTTCATGCCTTTACCTTCTAATGAATCATTCACTACATTCACCATAAGTTGTAAGTCCTCCGTCGATGACATAACCGTACAAGAGACATTTTACAACTAGCTGACCCATTCTTAATCCACAATCTTTGTTTGTTAGAGCTTTTAAACAGTCATCTATAAAGAGGTTGAACAGCCACGGGGATGCTACAAAGCCCCGTTTTACACCTTTATCGATGCTAGACCCGTCTGAATAGGCCCCGTTTATCCTAACACAAGCAGTAGAATCTTTATAAGGAGACTTTAAAATTTGTATTAGACCACTGTTCAGTCCAAACTCAACCAAGGTTGACACACACAGATCATCTCTTTTAACTTTATCATAGGCCTTTTCTAAATCTACGAAGGCGCAGAAAACTTTTTGGTTTACAGCCATAAACATTTATATGATCATACGTACAGAAAAGATCTGATCCATGCAACTCATTCCTTTCCTAAAACCTGCTTGCACATCCCACATTTTTTTCTTCGGTTTCTTTCATGACTCATTCAATCAGTACTTTAGCATAAAATTTTCCCACATTGCTGAGAAGGCTGATTCCTCGGTAACTTTTACAGCCATGCTGTGAACCTTTATATAAAGAGACGATGACAGCTTTACACCAATCTTCTGATACTAGACCATGTCTCCAACAAATATTGAAAAAGACCCACAGCAGGCTTGCAACTAAATCTTCTCCAGCTCTCAGCATTTCAAGGGAAATCCTATCATACCCGGGTGCTTTACCCAATTTCATGTGTTTGATGCAGATGCCTCCTCACATTCAAACAAACATTCAAAATATCCTTTCCATCTCTTCAGAATTGTAACTTCGTCATTCAGAAGGTACCCATTCTCATCACGAACGACATTCATTCTCGATCGTACTGACCTTCCTTTGCCATTTTTGACGGATTTCCACAACATTTTTATATTTGCCTGTAAGTCGTCAATCTTTTTTCATCTCTCTCCTTCCTTTTTTACTTCTTTCTATTCACTACCTCTCTCTATAATAGAATAACATTTCATATCTGTTTCGTATAATACATTAAAAGTAAAACATTGTACATCTATACTTCGTAAATATATTTAATTCATGGAATATAAAAAAAAATGGAGCAAGCTCATGTGTTTATTATCATACCAAACTAAGTTGACATGTATCGTATATCGTAGTCATATTGCGATATGTCATCGTTTGTCATTGTCATATATAGTTTTATTAAAATGTAAAAGTCTTTCGATAAATTATATTTTCATGTGATTCTCAATGATTGTTTATTTTTTAGTAATGCGGAAATTAAAAGCATTTATTGCTTGAAACAATTTAATAGGATGTTTACAATGTTTTATCTGCTTCAAACAATATGTTTGATTTGTTTTTTGGAAGCAAGTAGTAACTTTTACATAGATCCTCAAGGAAAATATGATGACAATGATATTACTCAAAATATAGAATCTCATTATTCCAGCACTGCACCTTTAATCACCGAAAAAGTTGGTAAAGTAAGTAGAAGACATTATGAAATAGTGAATGTCTTGTGGAGAAAGACAAAAATTTTTTTAGATGTTGATGCCTTGACTACAACCCAACAATTGTCGTCAGTGAATGATCCAAGTTATACTACAATACTTCATACATCGAACCAATGTTCAAACCAGAGTTCAGCCATTACTCCCAGTGGTATTGAATTTTATTATTGGGACAAATTGGAAGAACTAAGAAGGCAAAAAGACATAGCCAATCTACAGACTGATGCACAGGTAAAAGGTCTTAAAACTGACCATAAACTGCAAAATAATCTTGGAGACAAATTGAAGTCTCGAATTTTACGCCGACCAATTTTTGCTTTCCACTTAAACAATAAAAATATTAAAGAAGAGAATGTAGACACTGCAAACTTTTATTTGAATTTAAATAAGAATGACAAAAATCTTGAATCCAACGAAACCAATCAATTACGAAGTTATATGAACACGTCGGCGATGATTTCAAATAAAAGGATCGCTAGAAATAATAATAACGATACTCAGTGGTTCAGTATATTTTTTAACGATCCCCTGAATAGACTTATACGACATAGTACAAATAAAGTGGCAGTAACAACAGAATCAACAACTCTATATGATAGAATAAAATTTTTTGAAATGTATGACAAAAATACTGAGCCCACAATAAGGATAGTTTCGTACGACGTAGGTGAAGTAATACCAAGTGAAATCGTAGTAGTAAGCCCTACTAACGAATCTGAAAATAGGACTCAAATGGTAAATACTATTAAAGAAGATAATGTAAAAATGTACAAGCTAATGAGAACACACGATTCAGATATTTTTTTAAAAGAACCTAATGCTTTATTACAGGAAATGCAAAACATTTTAAATAATTCATATAATACGAAAACTAACGAAAAACTTTCATTACAAATAAATGTTCAGGATGAACATAATATCAGTTCTGTTGTAAGCAAAAGAACGCCTAAAGTTTGGTCTAAATTTCCCTACATAGCGGCTTACATTTATGAACCTTTGTCGGTGAGTATTTTCACTTATTTAATTAAATTTTGAAGCTCATAAAATGTTGGATCTTCGTTTTATAGTGCGTATGGCGAATGATTAGCTGGCCTTAGTATCCTTGTATAATTACAACTTGGGCAATAAGCACGTACTATGGACAGAAGTAATTAAATTAGTCTGTACGGTGCCATCTGACTTTCGTTCTATAGAATAAATTATTCTAGTTTTCATTTCTGCTATACGAGTGTAACAGGGCACCATAAAATTAAAACACTGTTCACTGCACACACATTGCCACTTAAAAAAGTACGCCTGGCGATCACACTTCTTTTGTTCCGGTTATGCCTCTTAGGTTAACGAAGCGTAACTGTTGATTGTTGTAATCTATACATATATTAAAAATGTAACTGATCGCTGTCTGCACATGGAAGATACTTTATAAACGCAATAAAACCCAAAACAATGATTATTAGATTTTTTGTCTGTGCGTTTGTTACCGCTAATCTCAGAAACAGGTTAACCGATTTGGGTGCGGTTTTGACTAATGTATTGTGGTAAGCTTCACTTAACATTTAGTGTTTGTTTTATCTCAATCGGTGTATAAATTAAAAGTTATATCAATTTAACTGTGCTACGGCCATCCTGTGTCGACCCCATAAACACCGGAAAAGGTCAGGGAGATGATGATGAGGTTACGGTAGTATTAAGTAGGTAATATCA
>JWHW01027858.1:48633-80759 GCA_000931545.1 Papilio glaucus
CATTTTATTGAGAAATAAAAAAATAAAAAATGTGAGGCGTCATGGGACGCCTGGCAGATGTGAAACGTCGTGTGTGTACAAGTAATGTGCATAAAAGATAATATTATTACAGGAATTAAATGTAGCCTAATGAAAAAATATATATAAATATGTTAATAAAATCTAAGATAAAAATTAAAATAGTTATTAATAAAAAAATTAATAAATAAAATAAAAATAATTAATTGAAGATAATATTAATATAATTTATATAATTATTAATTTAATAATTTTTAAATCTCTTGTGCTAACAGCGCCCCTCATACCGGACGTCTTAGGAAAATGTACGATGCAGAAATTACTAGCTATATCGGTAAAGGATACCCAACCAAATAAAAAAAACATGGGCTACAAACTACTTCTATATTACAAAAAAAAGTTGTATTGAGTATGTGGAGTGAATATGATCGTCTAAAATGAATGTCAGTAGGTAATCTTGGCGGTGACATGAAAATAAATTTGAAACATGAAAGAAGTTTATTTCAATCGATATAAAAATATGTAAATATGCAGCCACAATTGCCAAAAATAATTATGTATGGACCATAGCGTTAGAAAGTAAAATAGGATATTAAAATATGGTCAGGTATTCATACTTCTCAGTTTCTGACGAATGATTTTCCTTATCTACTCTTTTTCCCTTTCCTATTTAACGGCTGGCAAAGACTTTGCAACGCAAAACATCTGCGAAGCCAGTTGCTCGCTTGCCGCCATGTGCTGAAATAAAATAAAACGCACTAGACATAGTCTGTATTTCAAGAATATGATATGGCAAGATTATACCGACGTAATAAAGTTACTCGGATATGTTGCAATACCTACTCCAGTGCCGTGACTTGCAGCTGTGAAAACGGCAAACGACGCGAGACATCTTCTGTTAATGACCTAATGTATTACTCGAGCAAAATCTTTATAGGACCACGTCACGAAATTTGAAGACATCATTGGTCTTGATAAAAGCTTCACATACTGACAGCTTTCAGACAAGGTCACTTGAAAGTTAATCGCGTATCTTGGTCGTAACATAGCAATGTCTAATAAATTTATATCATAATTTCATTTTTTTGAACTTAACTTCATATTCATTCTTGTTAGTGATAGGTCTTCTTAGTAGGACATCTGAGTAAAGTATGTACTTCGTATTCACTTGTTGTTAGTTTTAACTTGTATCATCCGTAAGTCACTTAGTTCCAAATGTAATGTCCGTACGTCTCAAACTATAGTGACATTTTTATGAATTTTAAAGTTCAGTGCATCGACCGAAAGAAAAAAACGTCCGTCGGTTCGCTCTAAATTAAAAATATTTTACATAGAAATCCGCCGGGTACAAGGCAAGCTGTTACATACTTAACAAAAGTTTTGAACACAGACATTTCCCTCCAGTACAATTATAGCTATCCAGGTTCTATTAAATATTATAACGTTTGAAACATTAGTAAAATGTTAAACTACTCCGCTTTCATTTAATTTTCTTTATAGTAGTGTGCAGCGAACGAACAAGCGGCATACATTAAGTTTACCAAAAGTTATTAAAGTTGTATATGGTTCAGCTCCTGAATGCCTGTCACGAATCAATCGGAATCTATATAACTGTGGATATGGTATTTATATTGTCTGTTATCAAAATGGACTTTCAAAACATCTTATATAATGAAAATCCAGGTCCTAAAATTTACATTTTACAAAGTAAGCAACGTTTGCAGCAGAGTGGAATCATCTGAGCTTTTATCATGGGACGCTAGTTTATCTCATCCTTTGTAAAGTGGCACCGCATGCATATTAATCAAGTTGCACAGAGGAAAGCGACATGGCTCCATTGTGAATAGAGAACTCAACAACTTTTTGTTTCTACTGGACTTGAAGTATTGCGTTTTAACTTTTACATTCATTGGAAATTTATTTAAAACTAGCTTTACTGCCATATTTTGTATTTCCATTTATTTATTTATATTTCACAGAAATATCCATCATGTGCTTTTGTTTAAAAAACACACACAAAAAATCTTTTTTTGGCTTTTGCAGACGGTCAGACGCAATATGTCAGCATTACAATGACTAACAATGCCGAATTCGTGAGGATCGTATTTACTACTTAACAACATACAAATGAGTTGTTCCACGAACATTTTGGTTAGCTTGAAATGGATTTAGTAAATCCTTGTATCTTTCACATTTATTTCTGTTCGTTGCTCAAACATTTTTTAACGGTATATCTTTTTATTACTAACCTTGTTGTGTTAAGACACATCTGACTAAACTCTGGCGAAAACTGTATTCAGAAGCATTTCCAAATCCATCCAGCACCAAATTTGTCTAAAAACCAAAAATAAACCTTCGCGATCGAAATCGGTCCAGCCATTTTGGAGTCCATAGGAAACATACATAAACACATCACCTTTTAATATAGAAGTTTCAGATATAAGTCATAACAAAGCATTTTTTATATATTATTCTTGAAAAGATAACCCAAATTCAAATTCAAATACGAGACTACAACATATTATATAATTCCATTTCATGAAAGTTACTTTCCTTTGACATATAGTTTGCTTTCGTAAACTACGTACGAGTCCTTTTAAGATAGCTTTAATGTAAAGCCCAAACCGCGAATAGCATTTTAAGTAATTTTATAAGAAACTACTTGAGGTAGTTAGATGTAAGATATATTTTAAATTCATGTTTTATATCTATAAAAATTGTAACCTTTTCATTAGCGTCATATTTTAAATAAAATTGTTTAAAAAAAGTTCTTAAAGAAAAGTCTCGCGTCTTATAAAAACGTAGGTACAGAGTACAGAGCTTCTGAATTCCCAGTAAAGCCAAGTTAGCTCTTAGATGGCAAAAATCGTAGGTAAATATATTATTTTTCTTCTTCTTAGCCAAAACGCTATCTAGCTGTTATTCTGATGAATAAACTTGATGCGAAATTCGTTTCCGGCAGGAATTTTTTTATTAGATAAACAAACAAAATATAGCTAATGGTACTTTTAGATAAAATAGCTAAGTTAGTCATTTAAATTGGTTCAGTAGTTTCCTAGTTAAATAATTAGGTACAAACAAACAAATCTTTCATCTTTATAATGTATGTATGGAATATGAAGGCAAAGAAATTTAGATTGCTTGATATAATATCAAACCGTTAAGTCTTTGATGTTTTCTTTATGTCCCATTATGTTTTATAACGATTCAGTATAATGGCCCAAACGGGTGGATTTTATTATTTCTTTTGCTAGTCCGTAAACTATCATGGTTTTAATTTAATGTTTTTTTGTTAAAATTGCATACATATACATGTATCGTTATATAACTTCCGAAGTGAGCGCGATCCAAGTTTCATGACAGCCATTCGTGCTAACTTAACGCTTAACTTATGGCATAGGAACGGCTTATAAAAATCGTAATCGAAGTATCAAACTTATAATGTCAAATAAACATAAAATTACAGATAACTAAACAACTCTGAAGAAGGAACAAGTTCGAGAATTACGTAGTTAAAAGTTTTCTTTGCGTACAAGAGTTCCGCGTAATTTTTTCTCCTGACAATTCTATTACCACCCTTTAAGTTACATGTAAAAAATTAAAATCTATTGTAATGTTATTCCTTGAATTTATTCCTTTTCTTTTATTGCCAAATATAGAAATAAGTTTAATTAACGATAATTTTCAAATAAAACCTTCTACGATTTGTTAAAAACCTAACCTACAATTTTATATTTTTTTATTTAATTTTAGGTTTTTTATTTGTTACGCTTAAACTGTTTAACAACCCAACCGATCATCATATATTTATTATTTAGAAAATGGCATAGGGGTAGGTTCCCGAGGAAAATAAAAAAGAAAATACAAAAAATTAAACCTTCATTCACATATGACAATTCGACATGTCTTATATACTTTTCTATTCTATTTCTATTCCTATTATATTTGTTTTTTTAGATTGTTTCCTTTGTAAACAGTTCGTTTTTCGGTCAGATTGCTAATCATGAGTAGCGTTTGTTTTGAGTAGCTACGTTTAGACTTTCTCCTTTATATGACAACGAAAGTCAGTTCGTTTATTTGTAAAATGAAGGTTTTAAAATGATGATTTAGTTTAAACTTGGCTATAAATGATGAACATAATATTAACAACGCTTGGCAGCCCAATTTGCACAAATAAAGTTACGTTTGCAAAACTTGGTTTCGCTCAAATAATTAGCTTAGAAAATTTTAAAAGTTTTAATTTTAAGAAAGTGATTGGTGCAAATCAACTGGGAAATAAAATAGCTGCCGTAAATTCAAGGCCCGACCACGTCTTTGTCTTCGCTCTAAGTTAATCCCTTGACACTTGAAAACATATATATTATTACTGATAATTTCCCGGCAAAATCACCCGTAGTAGCAATAGACTTATTACTTTTTTTAAGTTAATTGCTTTATAACATTAATTAATATTTTTATTTGCCATTAACTATGTGTATATATTAGCTGTTGACCCCGGGCTTCGCATTCGTTTCTCATTTTCCACGCTGGAATTTTTGAAAATGATTAATAACTTCGAATTTTGGGTAACATGTGTCAAAAAATTGTTATTTGTCAAAACATGAAACATTACCATGGCAACCGATATTGTAAATTAAGGTTTAATATACTTCGGAAATAGTTTTAATTTTGGAGTAAAAGGTAAGAAAGTGTCATTTTTGTCTTCACAATTTCATGACGATCGTGAATTTCAGATTTCATTGAGTCATTTCGCATTCCTGAAATTTATATTTTTTTCTGTCTGTGAATATAATACATTCGTTTTATTGATACATATCAAATAATAAGTCTTAGCAGTTTGAACGCGCTTATCTTGGGAACCGCCAGTCGGATTTGAAAAAAATATTTTGCATTTGACAGGTCAATTATTAAGGAAGAGTGTAGGCTATTAACATCAAGCTAGGGCCCTTAGGAGCTGGGCACATTTACATAATCTAATTTCGTTTAAATTAAAAGGCACAGCGTGTAAAACCGCAGGTCACAGCTTGTAAATATATATAGCCGGCCAACGAATGTACTGTTTTGAAACGTAGGTACATCACGAAATAACACAATGAAAAATTAGCGTATTTCTATGATCTTTATTACAGTTTAATATTATTTGTTCCATCATAAAAATCAGTCGTCGAAGTACTTTTCGTTCATAACACTCCTCATCCAGGTCACGTAGCCAGCTGTTCGCGTGTAGATGCCATACTTACCACGCTTGCCGCATCCGTCCCCGAAACTGGTAATACCCTGCAAAATATTAAAACCGTATTCTAGTTATATTAACGAATTCTTATATTTACACGAATGCTTTACGAATTTTATCGCGTTTATTTAATGTTTTTGTTCCTGACGTTTCGAGTACATTACAGCATTCATGGCCACGGCAGTTTACTACCCCGTTTAAATTAGTTTACTTTCAATATGTTAATTTATGTTCATAAATAACTAACCATTTTTTTCGCACTAGTGGCAGAGAATGTCTACCAACTTTTTTCTGTCGTCGCTGTGTCGTACCACGTATGACGTTTTCTTCAATAATCATCGTTCATTTATCATCATCTAATTTACGCAAAACCTTAAATATACTTATTTATTTATAACAAATAAACCTTTCCCGTGAATCGCTCCGTCTAACGGCGGAAATTTTATTAAAAACCATTCAATAGAACACAGACAGACAGACAGAACGGCGAGGGACTTCGATTTATAAGATGAAACAGGCCCATAAATTACTTAAATGATCTGAAATTTATCAGGGTACAATTTTATTTCTAAAAGTCCTAACACGTCCAGGATTTGGTCATTGAGTCATTGGTGTTAACAGACATATTTTAACTTCAAATATCTCTGTCTAAAATGAAATACAAAAAATAGAGATAAAATAACAAATTAATTAATATATCGTGATAAAACAACCCAATATGAAATTCTAAGGTTCTGATGAGAATAATTTGTTTATCAAGTTTACGTTATATGTACAAATACTACTGATAAAATGGGAAGAAAGTATGACTCGCACTTCAAAGTTACTACAAAGCTCTTGGTAATTGGCTACGGAGAGAGAACTTAACTTTAATTACTTAGAACTTTAAGCGCGAGAACTTATTAACAACAAAACAAAGACTATGAAAACTTACGCATAACGATCTTTACAATTGCTATAAAATAAACAACGATGGCTGAATTCATAAGTTAAGTTACAATATTATTATTATAGATATATAGAAAGAGAGATTTAATCTTATTTTATGCAATTCATTTCCCTGCCCTTTTCCCACTTATGTAAAAGTATAAGTTTTTGCTATATTTTTTACGGCTGGCCGCCTACCCGACGCCAACCCAACCCAATAATTTTATGTTAAATCTATCTTATTTTATACAGCTTATAATAATTCGCATGTTACCTGTAGGAAGTACCTCATAGTTCTGTCCTGACAGAGCAGCGGTCCGCCGGAGTCGCCCGCACATGAGTCCCTGCGGCCGCGGCCCGCGCACACCATGTCGTCTGTGATCGCGTACTGCCAGTACGAGCGTCGGCACACGCCCTGCTGCACTGTCGATACCTGGGATGTCGATGTACAATCCTAAATACACTACAGCACGACATAATGGCATAAGTTAGAAATCTTACTCATTACGCTACGTGAGTATGTTTATATGTGACCATACGCGTATGGAAATATTAGAGTGTGTGGATATGTGAGTAGGCGAGTATCTAAATATGTGACCATGTGAGTGTTTATGTAGTTCTTCAATGTTGTTACGTGGTCCTGTACATATGTCAGTATGTGCATATATGAATATGCGACTATAAGAGTGAGTATCAGAATATGTGAGTATGTGAGCACGTGAATAAGTAGATATGTAAATATGTGGGTCTGTGAATATGTGAGAATGGGAGTACTTTAGTATGTAAATATGTGAGTATTTGTAGATGTGTGCGTTCGCGAGTTAGTGATAATATTAATGTGTATATATGTCGGTATGTATACCTACATATGTGAGTATGTTAGAATGCTAAGTGAAATGTATGTGAGTATGGGAATATGCAAATATGTGGGTGGGTACGTGAATATGTGAGTTTGTGAATATGGGAGGATATATGAAAGTATGTTAGATTGTGAGTATGTAATTATGTAAGTACTAGTTGTTCTCGCGACTTCGTCAGCGTTGAATCCAATAAAAATGTGTTTTCATCGCACAAAACTAATAAATACTTTATTTTTATTTAGTTGCTACAACCATGTGCAACCATGTCATTTACAGCGACGCATGATTTTATTCACAATTCCGTTATTTACTTGATTCTGTTGAACCTTGGTTCTTTTGTGCAAATTAAATTAGTTTTAGTTTTTACTTATAACATCAGGTATTTACCAGTAAAAGTCTATCAAAATCCAGAGAGTGATTAGCCAGAACAGTCAGACAAACAACAATTTTAAAAATTGGTTTTTGTCTCTATACCTGCATTGTTCTCACTTATATGCGGCCGGTACAACCGGTTTTCGGTTTTCAAGTAGATTTATCATCCGTAATTTCAATCGTCACTCCCTTCTTACATGGACATACCCCTCCATGCTCAGAACTAAAACTTGTCACAATGTTTCCTCCTCATAACATGCCCATACAATACTAAGCTTATGCTTCTTAATTTGTCTATCATAGGTGCCACAAATGTACTCGCTTCGTACGTTATCCGTTTATGTTAACCCATACATCAAATTTTCACTTTATAAATTTTATTTTAGCATTACAAACAGACACTTTAATTTATTTATCAGTATACATAAGATGCTTGATGAAAGCGCCGTGTAGTGACAGAGAGACCCGAGAACTAAGTTCGTACGTCTTAGCCAGAACGAACGAAATACATTAGTAGACCCAGTAAAGAGCGGGGATTTTTAAAATTATTCTTCATTACTATTATTTTTTGTTGTATGTAAATCAACAACGTGAGATGGTGCAAATTTTTTAATTTTGTTTTTATTTTAAATTATCGGGTATGTCGAAAGTAGCCTATTTGCTATTCTAGACTATAATCTATCTCTGTGCCGAATTTTATCCAGATCCGTTCAGCCGTTTCGACGTGAAAGAGTAACAAACATCCATCCTTCCAAACTTTCGAATTTATAATATTAGTAAGATAGCACGACAACAATAGTACCAATTCATAAGGATGTCAACAGTGTCACATGAAAGCAGTATGGGAATACGTGCATGAAATTTCCAAACACATACGCATGAAAAGCGGAGAAAAGACGACACAATCCGCTTTACGCTAACTTACTATGGCGCCCATGTGTGGCCCTTGAGTATCACACAAAAAAAAAACTTTCAATAAAAATTCCCCTTTTTATTAAAAAAAATCCAAATTATCGTTACTGAAAAACGCTAGGCTTAGAGAAGCTACGTTTCAAGTCAACAACCTACTTGGGCTTCGTGTAAGATTCTCGTGCCGTGAGCATCGGTAGCTCTCTTCTTCCCCCAGCCCAGTATGGTACAAGTGGTGTGCGGGGGCAGCAAATGTTCCGGTCGCGGTAGACAGGCAATACCGTGACCTAACTCAGGCCGCGCTGGAGCTGGTAACCTAAAAATAAATACATCTATATAATATAATATATTTGACGGCGCGTGGATTAATTTTATGATTAAATAATGTTATTTAATTGAAGTAATTAGTTGTAAGAATAATCTAATTCAATTTGACTATTTTTGTTACAAAATGTTATGAGTATCGTTGATGTTCTTTTCCTTTGATTAAAAATAACTAGTTGAACATTAAATTAAGAGCGGGTATTCCCGAATAGAGTAGTGCGACGACGTCATCGAAATGGCGGCTCGCTGACACTTTTTAATCAGCGGTCGCTCGAGACGGACGTGTTCTAACCTATTGGCTCTTAATCCGTTTTAATCTTAAATTCAGTGCTGTATTTTGATTTATATGGTGGTTGAATCGATTAAGTAAATCTTGAACAAAACAATCGTGGTTGTATTTCTGAGTTGCCTCCTTGTTCACACCCACAATGGAGGACGATAGCCTAGACCGCTCCAGAAGGCCTTCTGATGATTCGATATATTCATGAATTGATTAATCTGGAGTTGAGTTATCTTGGAAACGGTGGTTGGGTAAATGATGACAATGTTACATACACTGTACGATACAGTACTGTTTTCATTGCCATTAAGACGGTTATATTCTCACAACATTTTAAAATGTTTTATTGGAATCAGGGATATTATATACGGTGATACAGTACTACATCATTTGTAATATAAATAATATAACTGAGATTTATTCTTATGTCCCAGACTCGCTTATAAAGCCCACTTAAAATGTTACATCACAGCAAATAAGCCAGCCTTTTAGCTGTCTTATAACTTTTATTGTTTCTCTTTGTACAATCCTACATTTTATTACACAAAGTTTTATTCATAACAAGAGGAAATATATAAAAGGAACGATTATAATTATCTTCATGATTTCGATGTAACATATGACTCGTCTTTTTATTTAAATAAGAAAACCAAAATCTCCAATGAGACCCTGCGGCTGTTAGAAATAAAAATAATTTAGATCAATATTAAGAAACTATTTATACCCTTTGCGGGTGGGTGTCTGAAAGCAAAACCGAGTCGCAAGTATAACACGTAAATTAATGTAACCTCAACATAGCGACGTCATTAACCACCGTGTCGGGGTCGTATTGTGGGTGTACGACCGCGCCCACTACTCTCATCTCCAGTTCGCTGCGACCGCGCACGAACAGGTCGTGCTCGCCGAGCCGCACGATCAGCCGCCGCCGCACGCAGTGAGCTGCTGTCACCACCCACCACAACGATACTAATGTACCGCCACAGAATGCTTCCTGAAATTAATATTGACTATGAAAAAGCATTCGTCTGGTATTCAAATAAAACGAATCATCATCATTTCGTACGTTGCCCACGTAAGACCTATAAACGTTATACGACCCCACGGTCGGAACAGTTTGACCGTAGCTAGTCCATACTATATAGGTTTTGGCTACAGTTTCTACGGCCGGCCGGCTGCCTGACGCCAACCCTCCTCGGGTTAAAATGAATGTTTGTTCGTATTCTATGCGCTGCCGTATCAACCATCCGATTTCGTGCACTGAACGTCTTTTTCGTCTAGTACGATCTATCCACTTAGATCATGTATCAATATATTCTATATATATTATTATATACTGTTTAGCCTAAAATATTAATTTTCTGCATGAGAATTGATACTAAAACCTTATCCCTCCCTATAACCTAAAGATGTTCATAGTAACAATACGTAGTATGTTAATATTTATCTGGCTCTTTGCCAAAATATTCTAAGCAAAGAGCCAAGTTTTGAAAAGGTTTTATACAAGGTTTACTTTAGATGTTATGACTTTTATGCTTCTGACTTCATTATAAAGTAAAATTTTCAAATGGTTTTCATCTTGTTCGTTTGAAACTTATATTCATAAATTTTTTACAGTATTTGTACAACTCTTGTAATAAGCAAATGTCACCTCACATGTAAAATACACTCTTGCAAGAAGCTTATTAGCTTGCAGCGTAAGATGGCCATCAGGATCGCACGAGGATATCGCACTATATCCTTGGAGGCGGCAACACTCCTGGCTCGGTTTCCACCTTTGGACATCTTGGCTGAGATGGATAAGCGAGTTTACACCCGCCTCCGTCTCGTTCGAGGTGAATCCGAGCACCTGGATGCGGCAGAGGTGTGTGGACAGGAGCGCAGACGTGCGCAAATCGCGCCAGCGAATAGTCGCGCCCTCCTGCCATGCTTCGAGGCCTGGCTACGTTTGCAAGGCGATGCGTACGTCACTTATCGGCTGACGCAGGTGCTCACCGGGCATGGCTGTTTCGGTGAGTACCTGAATCAGATTGGACGCGAACCAACGGCGCAATGCACTGTGGCGGAGATTGGGATTCACAGCACACGCTCGCTGATCTCATTCTGTGGGGGCGTCATGGTCCAGAAAGAGATAACGGAGCGGGATCGGGAGAGGGCCGATCCTTCTCGGAGACGACGTCGGGGTATATATATATATATACGGGGTCGTGGGCGGTTAGGGTGGGGGCTCTGATCGCCTTACACAACGATCTCGGGAAGACGGCAACATGGTGTGGTCCTGTGTTGCCGTAGAACTTTAAAAGTGCAAGGGGTGCAAAAGGATCTAGGACCTAGGAACATGAAACTTGACGAACTTCTTTTTAAGACTTATTAAAATTGGAATTTATGAAATGTTAAGTGTAAAATACTACAAATAGAATATCAAACTTTAAAAGTGTGTCAGACAGCTAACTGTGTAATACTTTGAACACCAATTAAGAATTCCAGTTCTAAGACTTGCCTTATAGCGGTTAAGTACAGCAACCTGCCATGGCCACTTGCCCGGCGGTGCGGGCCGACCGCCGATGATGCGCAGCATGTCGCGCATGCGCGTGCGTGCTCGCGCAGCGTGCGGCCGCTGCCGTCCCAGGTGTCCGCAAGGTGGCGCCCGCATAGACGCGCGCGTATCTTCCGGGTGAATTGCCCTCGGTGGTGGCGCCATCGTCTCCGCTATAGTGTATTCTGAAATCGTACGATATTTTGTTTTAGAAATACGGAAATTTTAGACACATATTAAACTCAAAAACTTCATAACACTTATATTACAGGTACGATCTGTCGAGGAAAATAAGATTGAGGTAAAACGACTAACTCAGCAACATACATATAAAAGTAAAATTCTTTTCTATTAAGACTTTAAGTTGTATTTAAGCTGTCGGATTTCCGAATCTCACAAAAATTAAATAAAATAAAATTATTAGAAAGAGACAATATTAAATCGTGCAATACAAAATTAAGTCTTGTGATTTGGGAGGGCCCAAATCACAATCCTGAGCTTGAGGAAAGTTTTGATTATTTCTTTGTTCCGGATAAACTCAAAAATGTATTAAAATTCACCAATAGAAATCTATCCTATCAACAAGTGAGCTAAGCTATATATATTTTATTTGTCTATCTTTTTTCCAGAGCGAAACCGGGGCGGATTGCTAGTAGTGAATAAAGCAATAGTGCATATTGCGTATGTTATTTCATGAGCGGATCGTAATAATTTCAAATTCAGTGCATGATAGAAGACTGGCTGGGTTAAATAAATCATTTACCAATCTTCTCGGTACAAATCAAACTGAATTAGTTAAGTTAAATGTTAATAGGTATAATTTGTTAGCTAGATATACCTATGTGCAATTTCACCTGGGTCCTTTCGCCGGCGCATCCTGTTGCGGATCCAGACGTGGCAGTAGCTGCCCTCCAGGTAGCAGTACGCGGACTGCTTTATTACTTTGTTCCCGCATATTGCTCTATTCTGACATACTCTACAAACGAAAGCAATTAATATTAGTTATACATAATGCTCTACTTTGAGCAAATTTTATTAAAAAGAGATACCCAATTTAAAGTGGCCAAGGAAGAAAACATGCCATTCAGCAATTTATTTATTGTGCTGTCGAAATGTTGTGGCCCAAAGGATAATAGACAGTCAATTATAGCCCATTAAACAAGATGTGCATGTCCGCAACGTGCAAATAAAAAGTTACATGGAACATAATTTAACTTTTTATCTAAAATTATGAGAAATGTTTATTGATTTCATTTTGGACGTTTAAATTTATAACAATTTACCTGCGTCTTACTGTAGTACATCTTTGCGAACACACAGTCCACGTCCCCCACGGGGAAAATCCTCGAAACTGTTTTTGTACGTCTTCATTTTGACGTAATTGTGCCTGTAACACAAAATAGAACATTTTAAATTCTACGTAAGACAAGAAAGCCTTATTAATTACCTTTCTGGAAATTTTATAATGTAGAGTTTTGTCTTGACCCCTCTGGGTAATGGGGCCTGCAGTAAATTAAAAGTAAATTCTCAGCTTTAAGAAGCTCAGATACTCTAGTTATATAGTTAGAAGCTGTATTTTTTTCTCAATTTACGCTTTTACTGCCTGCCTTAATAGAAAATGATAGATGAAATACATCTATAATTTTTCTATCACTACATATATTAGCCTATTATTACCTGTTTAATCCGTAGAAATGAATTTAAGTACGTTTACATCGGATTTGTATTTCGGTAAAGTGTTGAATACTTAGATAATTCGATTTGAAAATCAGAAATGAGAAGAATTTCATTAACGAAAATAAAAAATAACCCGATGTATTTGTAAAAATAAAACACTTTGTTGTTTTCATTAAACACGAAAGTAATGAGAGTTGCAACGATACTGGTATCACAAATCTATAAATATCAAATTTCGGGTTGAAATAAATTTAACAAAAACAAGAAAAAACTGTTGGAACGAAAACACAATTTGTATCGCGAATGCCGGACAACAACGGTTATATCTTTGTTAAAAAAAGGATTCGGGGAAGATTTATTATGACGATAGAAACAATTCAGAATAGCATCATGGTTGATCATTAAATTTATATCATGTATGTGATTTTTTTAGTAAAGAAAAATTTGAAGGCCTAAAGGATACGAGTCGACAATGAAGATAAGCGGTTAGGGTTCTAAATGTGAAGCGCAGGTTCGTCACTTCGATTTACAATCAAGGTACAGTATTTTTGTAATATTTTTTCTCATGTACAATTGTTTATTTCAATGAGTTGGTTTAGTCAGTTACCGCGACAGGCTCACCTTTTGTCACTGTGTCGAGTACCTACACAGATTGGGGTTAAAAAGAAATACATACGTACACAATAAGAACGCTTGCAGAAGTCCGTTCTTATCGGACGACAGACCGTAACACTAGGCGGCGGTACATTTGGCGAAAATATATCGCGGGCCCGGTATCCGGTGCATGTACACACATATGTACATTGTAAGTCATACACCACCACAAATCCGGCAAAAAACACGGTCCGACGTCCGGTGAGCAAATCGGACGTCTACAAGCGCTCTAACGTGGGAGCTTAAGCCGAGGTCTTTAAAGCATAGTGTATAAAAAAGGCTACATCGTAAAATAGTCAAAAAAACGAACATAATACATCTTCGTCGATCGTTGTACACACAATAGCAAGTCACATGTTATTGTGCACGCATTACAACATGCCGAAAACATTTACATAAACCATGTTTCCATCTCTCTCTTTCTCTCTGAAAAAACTGAGATGATAATATGTTTTATATTAACGTTTGCCGCAGTGTGAACTCATGGTTATAGAGGCATATTTATATATTCTTTTTAATTTATAACTATCCAAAATAGTATCAAAATAATGTAGCCATTATAAAATAAAATTACCATGACAATTGGAACAGTTTGTTTGTTCATCGTTCTTGTACAATCTGTCTTGTTTTTTGTGGCAAAATAACGGCTCCGAATGTCTCTGGTGACGCTGCATCTGAATATAAACAGACTATGAATTCGATGATTCAAGTATCTTATCATCACAAGTAGGATTTGTTTACAAACATCTATACCACATGTCGGCGCTTTGTTAACCGAAACATCGAAATTCAATTAGCTTAAGAATGTCTCCAATTTCTTAAAATATTATATAAATAATATTAATATAATATAATAGCAATAAATATTTGTTATTTTAGAAATTATATTCGTTTGCCTATAGAGCAATTATATTCGTTTGGCATAATTGCATAACGACTACATACCAGATAAACCAGCGCGGCCTTCCAGGAGTTCATTGTGTGAGAGCGACACGGGACCTATCTACGTGGCGCTACTCGGGTGAGGCCTACATCACGCAGTGAACATCTTTTCACAGAGCATGATGACAGTCGATGATGAACATGATAATTAAATGTTCGTTAATTATATATTTTGTTAAAAATGTTTTTTTTTTCTAATATAATCCCTCACTACTATATACCGGTGTCACACCAAACATTTTATCATTTTTCATTTTATACCTGATAGCTTAGTACCTTTGGCCTTGGGTTAGGACTCATCCGATTGAGATGTGACCCGATGATACATATGACGTAAGATTAATATTAAAATGAATTTCATAGAGAAGATCTCGACTTCTCATCAATCTTACCTTGCAACTTCAACACGCAGCGCCTCGCCGCACACCCGCCGCCGCAAGCAGTGACGCCGTCTGGTCCTGTGACCGCCTTGGCACTCGCTCCACGGAGACCATTCCGAATATGACAATTTTTTCGTACCTAAAACAATTTTATTCATATTTAACGATTTTAAGTGTCACGTTATTGTCCTCTTTGATCTTTTTATTCCTTCTTGAAAGTTAAAGATTAAAGAACAAGGTAGCAAACGAGCAAGCGGGTCAGCTGCTGATAGCTAGATATTAAGATATCGCTACCCATAGCCATCCGCAGCAAGCAAATTAGTCGCAGATTTATTGCCTATCTTTAATGGACAGAGGATAGGATAGACGGAGACAGAAAAAGCATATTACCTTTTTCCCATTAATCCCGTCCCCGTCCAATCCTCTTCTCCTTCCCATTATTTCCTTATTAGAAAGGGAAGGGGGCTGAAATTAAGCCTCCTAAACCTCACTCATCAGAAGAAACGCAAACTCTACTTCACGCCTGTCTTCGTGGGATGTGGTATTTCACCGGTCGAGCCGGCCCATTCGTGCAATAGATGTTGTTGTTGAGGGTTGACTTAAGTAAGCAAAAAATTGCAGATGACCATTATGTATTATTATAATACATTTCATTCGCTATTTCAATGTCTATAAATTTTGCATACATTGACTTCGAAAGCTCAAGTACTCTTTGATTGATATTTCTCAGGAAATCTCAAATATGGCAATTGGCACTAGAAAGAACTGAATAATTATTAAAAAAAAAAACACATTACCTTTATTATGACTTAAGTATTTTGACTGTAACTTTCCATCTAAATGATCACTGATATCGTCCAATAGAATGGTTTTAGTCGATTGTTCGAAATCAATCTGAAATTGTAACAATGACATTTAACAATAGTTCAAATATAGAAATACACAATAGCAGAGTTCATAATATGGTGTCCCGATGTAGTCTAACTAGGTCAACCCTTTACAAAGCATTTAACATACAATCGGCCAATTCGGTTTTATTGATCTATAAAGAAATATTTTAATTTGGCCGCATGCCAAACGGCTATTATATCCTCAAACTGCATCGTTCAATGCAATAGCATAGACTTGAGCATTATACGATTCCCAATATCGCCACAGTTGAATTACAATGGCTGAAGACTGCTTTAATTTAATTAACTTTTCAATAAATATTTAAAGAGGTTGAAGCTGACTGATGGAAACGCAAGCTAGAATGAAAATACATTTTTAATTTTAGTGTTAATGTCACAAAAGCATTCTTGACAAACATTCTTGTTATTATTGTTATAAATTGCATCAATTATTTATTCTCTTATTGATACCTTGACAACATTTTAAAATAAATAAAAATTTAATTAATTAAATTCTTATTACTATTTTTGCACAATAATTTTTTAAACCATTAATAAGCGAATATTTTTCGATTATTTATGAAATTTAAAAAATAAATTAATAGTCATTACAATATCACATTACCGTTTAGATATTTAAGTTAAGAAAGAAGTAATTAACTTAAAAATAATCGAAGTAATCACAAACTCACAAAATTCGAAATTGATATTTTGGTTCGACGCCCTGACAGATATCAAAATATTATATCAACTGTAGTTCCGAACCACGGCGCAGAGGACAATGCCTGATAAAAATGAAGCAATCACACTAACTTTGTACGATCCATTTGTTTCTAATACTAAGATAAGGCAGAGCAGTAACTGATATTGCCACATCATATTCAACGCTCCGGTGTAACATGGAATTGTCAAATTTCGGCATCTGCATCAGAAAACACAAACATACTTGTTAACGATACTTAATAAGAAAAATATATAATCTTCGTATCACAGAACATCAACGGCCAACTGACATCTGTCGCCGTCATCCAATGCAAGCCCGCAACCATGACCAGATCGTCGGACCTTCTAAAGGGAGACCTACTTACGCTTCTTGGTCCTACGTCCTAAGTCGTACATGGCCACCTTGGCTACCGCGGCTGGCTCTTTTGGCCTGGACCCTAGGCCAAATAGTTCTGCAATGGTGGCCGGCTTACCGTTCTAAAGGAAATCCAAAGACTCTTTTGTTACAGTGAAAGTCAGCGAGACAGGCGAGTGAATCAATAAAGTCCATTCATTATTAAGATTAATCGATGTGAGTAATATTATTTTTAACCCCATTTATAAAAGCATAAGAAACCAAGCAAATATTAAACGTGTACCAGAGTTGCCAAATAAAATTTTATGATTCAACTAACTTATATTAGGAGGTATAGGGGATATTTTATCTTCCCTCTTTCTTCTGCTGCGTTGTTACGCTAGTGATGAAAACATCTAAATCGATTCAAACGTAAGTTTTGGTAATAATAACTATTTAATATTCTCAGACTTAACAGATGAACATGTGTTAAGAATATAAACCACAGTGACCTACTCTAACATGTCTGAGACAGTGTCTCAAGAACAATACAATTAGTGTTCTCTGACAGAATCTCACTTGGTTAACACCTTACATGTAACGTTTTAAGGTGACGTACGTCACACCTTGCATATACCTACTGGACCATAACCCACCAACACAAGGTTTAAATTCGAAGTTACACAAATCGTAATCCAGGTGACTACACATTCCTTTTTAGCGGAGGTCGTCGTTCCTTTGTCACTGTTGACGAATTGCCATAGGAGAATGATGTGTCGTACCATGTATGGATATATAGGTCAAGTATACAGCTGTTCGACATTCACTTACCATAAGAGTCCTGGAAACGGCGACATAAATGCTACGGCGCCATAAAGGATTCAGATGATTGCTATGAAGTTGTATTTGGTTACCTGTGATCAAAGATAATTGTATATAAAACTATTTTAGTTTAGTTGTTCAGTGTTACCGCAATATACTCTTTTTGCTGCCTGCCCTTTTCCAACGCAGCACATCGGCACGCGACCGTATTCCATGCTGTAATAGATTTTAGGTTATACGGTTTTTTACGGCCGGCCGACGTCAAACCTCCTCGGGCATATAATATTATGAAAAACAAACTGAGCCCCACGGTTTCACCCGCCGTGCAATTTAATTAAGCCGACGGTTGTCCAACCTAAGCTAAGTATGATTGTTGTGAAAGTGTATCTTGTTGATTATATAGATTTGAGGCCAACTTATATTGATTTTAATTATTTCCCAATACAAACTTTCAACCCTTACTTTAGACCTTTTTCTAAATCCGCCAGACTGCTTCTAATTTTGAAAAACCCTGATCATATCTCGAATTGCACAGCACATATCAAAACGTTTACTGGAGGCGTTAGCGTAAAGTTGTACTAACATAGGTACAAATAAGGTCCAATATAAATCGAGACCACATAAATCATTGTCATATTTAACACAAAACTCGTTTACTTGAACCTTCCTTTTTCTATTGATTTAAACCGTGTGAAACTACCGTTTTGGATTATCGCGATCAGAGGCGACAGTGGCCTTTATTTTACTGTAAAATTATTTAATTCGCATGCTTTTACCATCAGAAATCAATGGCTTTATGAATCTTATTATGATTTACAATGCAAACCCTTCACGAGTTCAAAAGGATAATATATTTAAAGCGAATTACTTTACTAAATCCTTATATTTATTTATTTCTTCTACCTAGGATTTCGAATTACGAAATACAACGTAATAGAATTAAGTAAATAAATAATTTAAGGATAAATAACAGAGTTCTCTTTCTTCAAAGATCGGCAACCGCAGATTCTCTGGTGTTTTGGAAGTTCATAGGCAATATGTCCGAACCACCTAAGGAGGATGCGGTCATCTTCCAAAAGTTATCATAAAATACTGATAGAAATATAGGCGACAGTACTGTAGATCCCATTTAAATCGTCTCGTAAGGGAAAAGAAATTCAATGAACGATATTGCTCATCACATATTGAGTTCCCCAATGTTGGTACAACTTAATGAAAGTTTCGATGCCCCGTCACAAATTCTCACAAATTCTAAATAAACTAGAGAGCTACATACGAATCCCTAAGGCTTGTGAATATTGAATCTTGTACATAATTTTCTAATAAAACCCGCCGGGTATACAAGTCAAATACATCAAGATACGTAGTCTTACAACGTAAGTCAATTTTATTTCCTTTTCCATTTCATGTTATTGCATTTGGTGACATATTTTAGAAGAGTTATGCTAGCAACAGCAGCAGACACTGCCATTTAATTTACTGACGATATCTTATCCAATGAGTCTTACATTTCGCCCTGTATTTTTTTGGCGTTTTGTTCAAAAATTAGTTGTTAAATTTATAATTATTATTGAACCATAGGGTCGATATGACATCCTCACCCCTTGCGACATTTGAAAGCTAATAGAATGCGCAAAAAGCTGTCCCACTGACTTATTATCCTCACCAAAGTACTGTACAGTACATACTTGTAAGATTTTAAAAATGTTTTATTATTATTTTTGTCTTTTTTAATTTCTTCTAATGTAATATTCTGCAACATATATGATGTACAACAAAATGTAAATAAAGAAATTAAATAATAGCGGAAAGCGATCTCCATGATTTCAGTGTATCCGTTAACAGTTCGTTCATTAGTTAAGGTACACATTAGCGTAAGGAAGTTTCGTATTGGATCCCCATTCATCACAATGTCACAATAAGTGTTTCAGTTGTATTGATAGCAATAGATTTTTTATTGAATCGCTCGTCTCAATTGATGAGTGGAGCAGACAGGAAAATACGTAATAGATGGCGTCAATCAAATATTTTTTTCTTCGAACACATAAGACAATGCAGGGACAAAAAACTTTGTTACGCGGTGACGAATTTATCGCCCACTTAAATCAAGTAACATCAGAGAGGTTACAAATCATTACATGATGTGTGACTACAATTTGCTAGTTGTGCTGGCCAAGCGCTATGTCAAGAGCAGTGACATGTAAGATCTGAACATTCTGCAGTCTACCACAAGATTCATTGTTTCACAAACACATCACACTAAGGGCCTTTGCACACGACGTTTTTTTGTGCGTGCAAAACGCGCGCCTTTGATGAGCGCGTACTCTGCGCGTTATCTGTGCGTTTGTGGCGATATAAAGTCACAATGCGTCGACGCGTTCCTTTTGCGCCCTAATCGCGTTCAACGCGCGTCGTCTGCGCACTCAAAAAACGTCGTGTGTAGAGACCTTAATACTAATATTAAATATTATATGCAAGCAGCAGTAACTGAAGTATAGAATGGTCATTCTACAATTATTGTAGGTTCGAATTTTAATAACCGATAGATTCTGTAGTATCAACTATTCTTTACGGCCCATAGTATTAATATCAATATAATATAATAGGCCAACGCGCATAACGGTGTACGAATACCTCAGATTTACGAGATCCGAATAAAATCTGTAATAATGAATTCTTCCACGAATTCATATACAACGTCGATACATTTTGTACAATCGATAAGCGGTCATCAATAAGTGACACACCGCACGTGTCTCTTACTAGTACGCCAATCATTGTTGGCACCGCGTGCAGCGAGTGTTTGACTCGAGTACTTGTACGTTCGATCAGGGAAGTACTTCGTCCCCATAGATTAAAGACGGAAAGTAGAAGTAGAGATATTTGTGCTTCTCCGTTTCTCCGTCTGATTGATACGAATGTTAATAGGGAGCGATTGTCAACAAGATCCTGTTTTTATCGAAAGAGATTAAGAATTCAAATAATAACGTTATGCTTTAGAAATGTTAAGTTCCAGTAAGATTTTTCCTCGTCGGATTTATAATCCATGGCCATGGTGTCGATTGTTAAATAGACTGATTACGAACAGCAGCGACATAATAATCTATAGAGTGAAACAAAGGCTCCAAGTGTTTGCCCGAGATCTGTCTTGTGGGAAAAGTCGGCTGTCAAGGCAGAAGACCGTGGATGGGAGAGTTGTTTCTTCAAAAACTGGATCTCTTGAGTGAGGTTGAGAGGTTCTATGGACAGCTACACGACCTCACAGAAACCCGTCATGGATCTGGCAGAAGATCCAAGTGCCAGATTAACCCGAAAGTACACCGAAGATATCCCGGACGTCAGTCTCGACGACATTAGTATTGCTCTCAACTACATAACAACAAGACACCGGGTGATGACGGGTTTACATCTGACCTATTAAAGGCAGCTGGAGAACAGACTCTTAAGATTTTCCAAAAGCTCTTTAATTCCCTCATACTCGAGGGACGTATGCCACGTTCATAGAGCAGAAGTGTTGCGACCCTGTTCTTCAAGAAGAGCGATAATGCTCTCTTGAAGAACTACAGGCAGGCCTATAGCACTTCTGAGCCATGTCTACAAATTTTTTTTGAGGGTCATCACGAATTGTCTCGCTCGCAGATATGACGACTCCCAGCCATCCGAACAAGCCGTTCGGGAAGTTTCGAGACATCTTCTTATCCCAAGTCTTGCACGTGTTGCCAGTAATGATTTAATCATTGAGACATGGCCTCTCACTGTGGGCTCCATTAGACGGCTCAAAGTCACTCAAAAGGCAATGGAGAGGGTAACGCTCAGAGTTTCTCTCCAAGATCGTATCAGAAATGATGTGATCCGCAGTAGAACCAGAGCAACCGACATTGCCCGAAGAGTTGCAAACCTTAAGTGGCAATGGCCCGGACACATTGCTCGCAGAGCAGATGGCCGAGGTCAAGGTTGCGGGAGTCCTATGGATGAGAGAAGCAGGGGACCGATCTTTGTGCGTATCTATGGGGGAGGCCTACGGCCTGCAGTGGACGACACTCGCCTGAAAAGAGAAAGAAATGAATCTGCCCATTACCCGGTCAATCGTCAATTGCTATTTCGTTGTTTTTCTTTTATAAGATAAGATAAATAAACTAAGTCATCTAAATACACTCTTACGAGATTTACGTTATAAATTTGCTAAATTAAATTCCATCTTCTGTAATCAAGCAGCCGAAAATAAATTGTACGTAACACGTAATTTGTTGGTATTACGATCGGCCGGGTATTTCTGCTTCCCTGATCAAAATGCTTCGGTTACCTACAAAATTTGGAGAGCGAATATTTACCTTAATTATTTATAATACAAAAATAAATACATGTACATGTACAAATCGCACATCTTACTGCAGCGTTCTTAGCAGAACTTTTTAAATATTCAAGAATCTCATCTCTGCGAAGAAAGCGATCTCAATTATATGGACGGCATAACATGTACCAGATTATAAGTCTTAGTAAATATTTACAAAATATAAGATATTTTAATAATACAAGCTTAAGGAGAGTAGTTTAGATAATTATTATAAAAAGGAAAGTTCGGTTTGTCTGTAGCTATTAATAAGAAAAATAAACAGATCTTATTAGCGGCTGAGTCGATTTTAATAATTCATTGATCATTAAAAAGCTGAAGCAGTATATTTATATTGTAAACTTTATACTTATAATTATTAAGAATCTCCTGAGCGATGCCAGGCACGAAGGTCTAGCAAGTAATAAAAAATATTAATTCTCCGTAATGGGCGGCAATAACTTCTGGTTCAATGTTTATATTCATCGAAACAAGCGGCTGGTTTTCGTTAAAACAACACCGCTTCTGAATTATCAAACTGGCTGATGAGAGCCATGCTTTATAACCACAGATCTAATTTATTTCGCCACTCTAAGATTTATGAATAAACTCGGTAAATCTGTTACAAAATATTAAGTCGACGAATATTTATTTCTACTGCTGTTCTATTTTAATCATTATCACGGGTTACACAGCGAGATTTGTAATTTAATAGTGATCCTACGATCTGATTATAAAAGTAAAGACTGAAAGTCCATCATGTGACAATCGTGCCCTGAGTCATCATTCTAAGCCCTTTTGTCTCTATAGACCTACTATTACGAGCAGTCCCTGTGAATTACCTCTAAGTTAGCAAATTGTAAGAATTAAGGTGCTCGGTTCTACGGTCAAGACGTACGACGTGTAGACGACATTGACCGTAGAACCGAGGACCGAGCACCTTGATTCTTATTCGGATAACATCACTTCTATGTCAATCATTATGATTCTACATTCTGTAATTTTATCAACAATGATTTACCTGCTGACTTTAACAACAGCAATACTGTTCATATAATTTTGATTTGTTTTAATACCATAAATGTTATTTATTGTCCTGACCTGATTAAATTACAACTATATAAATAATGTTGGTTGTATAATATTGCTGAATACCCAATGAGTAATAACGTTGTAGGTGGTCAAAAATAAAGATAACGAAAATTTAAAATTATATAAAGATAACGAAGTCTTTATATTGGCAGAGCTTATTCTGACTAATTAAAATCTGATCTCTTATCGTAGCTTATGGTGAGTCACACATTATTCTATTCGTAATTTTTTTTCGAAATATAGTAATTTTACAGAAGGCCACCGATGTTAGTTTTTGAAAGCAGTCGACCGGAAGGGTGGTGCTGTGTTTATCTACTAATTCAACCTCAGTTCAACGAAATGCCTAAGTTTTACAGTGTTAGAGCCCGCAACAACATCTGTTGCATGAATGGGTCGGCTCGACCGATGAAATATCACGACTTCACAGAAGACAGGCGTGAATTAGAAGTATTCTGCGTTCTGTTTGACAAGTGAGGTGCCGGAGGCCCAACTCCGGTCCTCTTCCCCTTCCCATCCTGTTTTAATAAGGAGAGGGACGGAAGGAGACGAAGATTTGACAGGGTAGAGGATGAATAGGAACAGGAAAAATCCTCTTGTCTGTTTACCCCTCCTCTGTTCAATAAAGGCAGGCAACGCATCTGCAAGTCATTAGCGTGTTGCAGATAACTATGCGTTCTTCCATAAAAAAGATGTGGATAAATACATATAATATTTATTTATTTTACAAATAAACAACTCTCAGTTATCAGAAACAAAAACAAAGCTACCGAAGACTTGAAAAAAAAATGGATCTTCCATCAAATTTAGAATAATTCTTACTATTTTCCCCTTCCAAACAGTAAAATGTAAACAAAGATCCCAATGAATATCAGTAAATCACAGGATTTTATACAAAATCTGTTGGACGCCTGTGTAGTGTTTCCAAACTTTTCTCTATTCCTGCAATATTTTTAATAATATGCTGAAGAATACTTAAGTCATGTTACGAACAGAAATATTATTTTAGTGGAATGTAGACTATATTGCGTAAGACTTAAACGTTGTAATTATGAAGTATGTTTTTACTTTTCTTAGCGGACGTTGATTGCGAAAACACATGCATGCAAGGTTTTATAAAAAAATCTGAATGGAGTTTCTCCTTTGGAGTAATATTCGGGTATTCATAATACACATCAGAGAATTCTCTAGAACTTAAATTTACTAAAGAAAACGCATAGAAGGTTTTATATTCTATTCACCTTTATTCTTTTTATACGTAACCTAAATTTTATATTTATTCTAAGATATCAAAACAAAAATGAAGCAAATCAAATTACGGTCTCGTTTTCTTTTTTATCTATGTAGTATTTGCTTATTTATTTACTATAATATGGTCATATTATAAATAAATAGCAAATAATATTAATAAGTAGATATTTCTCATAACACAATGTTCAAAGAAAAATTTAAAATATCCGTGGTTAACCGAAGGCGCTTTTAACAGTGGACCGGTGTATTTCCAGGACCTCACATAAGGCAGACGTCAAGCACATGTATTATATTTATACTTCAGCGTTCCGTATGATGAGTGTGAGTGCAAGTGGCCCAATTCCAATCGCCGTCCTCTTCGCATCCTTTCCTAATAATTTTTTGGAAGAAGAGGATTGGACGGGGGAGGGGATGAATAGAAAAAGAAAATATCCTTGTCTTGTCTGTCCTCTATCCAAAAGAACGGTAGGCAATACGTCTACAACTCATTTGCTTGTTGCGTATGGATAAAGGTAGTCACTGAACAACAGGTGAACCGCTTGCTCGTTTGCCACTTATGTCCTTACGCCTGTGTAATACGAATGTACTCTATAATAAATACCCCTACCTTTAAAAAGCCAAAACAGTTTACCACACGCCGCTATGTATATCAGTAGTCTCTATTTCTGTTCAAAATTATCCTTTTTAATGCTTTTAAATTATGGTTAATCTATTGGTATGCGACATGTAATAAAACGAGTCGCGGACGGTTGGGTACAATCGTAAATTCACGCATCACCGCCCGTACACGAAATTTGTGGCCTTGGACATTACATCGTGCTCACTCTTCGCATCTATCACCAGTAAATCAATTACCATCGACGATTACAATAATGTGCAAATTAATAGAAAAGTAAAAAAAGAATTTACGACCATACAATTAAGCAAGTCAACGGCGTATTCTTGACACCTAAAATGGCGATGCGCTCACGATGATTTAATATACTAAATTGGCTGTCTTATTCAAAAAAAAACGTCCCATTGAAGCAATGATTGTAGGAGTTAGATTGTACCAATGAAACTTACGGACTCTCAAAAATAAAATCACCGACTAAGATGTGGCACTGTACAGGAAGGCACATATAAATACATAAAAGACCACGTACTACAATATTTGTTCGATTTTTAAGACAATTATATCTTTTAAAAGTCCGGGACACAACGCGTATTATTTAAAGATTGTAGTTATTATTATCAATCGGTGTTTCTTTGAGCGCATTCTTTAGACTTTAGCGTATAATCAAGCAAGAAGAACGAAATTATTGTTTGAATGCTTTTTTTAAATGTAACCACGCCATAGCCATAGCAACACGTTTTATTTTTTTATTGTAATTTAATATTTTCAGCCGAAAGCTCATATTACATTAAAATCATTAAATAGGAAATTCAAGATAATTTTCAAGATAAGCTTAAATTTAATTAGAATTGCACCGAATTTTGTATGAAAATCAATGATATTTTATCTGTATTCTTTGCTACAGATATGTTATATGCATACAAAATCACCGGCCAAAAGTGTTCCAATGTCAGTGACGGCAACATTCACATATGTTAAATGGTGTAAGGATAGGGTAAAAAAAAATAATAAAAAAGAGGACAGCTAGTATTTGTCACTTACGCGTAAATGTAAACACATGACGTGAACTAAAGAAAAATCCTAATTGAGACGGTTACGAGTATTCGCTTTTCATCCGCTAATGGCATATCTATTCCATTTTTGTGTTATATATCATTGTTTAAAATGTTATCTCTTTGCCAGGCCGTCTGTTATTTTTTAGAAAAACGATTAAAATAAAATAATGTTGTGAAAAAGCTTTCGCACAAAAGCACTCGAGTATTTCAATATAAGCCATGCGAACGGCTTCAGTCTCCTTACATCAAGCCAATACAATTTTATGTCAAAAAAAAGAATAGTCTGACTACTCTGACTCTGAAGATGTAAATACAAAAAGGAAATTAAGTACACAACAGCTTCACCTTGGTGGATTAGACAAAAATTAGACAAGATTATACATTAACACTTTAATTATGAAGAACTCATTTAAGTATTCTCATGTTAGAATCAAAATTAGAATTTAACGAGATAAGAGTATTACAGTGTTCAGAGGTAAACTTTAATTTGTTTGAAGCCACTTTTAGTACACCTAGCTTAATTTAGTGTGACAATTGGTTTGCGGATTTACCGCAGCTGTTTTGGTCATCAAATCACGAACACCATCATGTATAAACTACTATAAAAGACGATCTACGAAAGGTCGTTGTTGACAAAAGTCACCCATTATGATGAGAGGCGGAGTTCTTTTTCCTGTTTATACTTTAGATATACTTAGTTCCCACAAAAATATTTCATGTGAAGTTGTAAACAAGACTCGGCCATCAGGTCTGAAGTTTTTATACTCAGACTGTACAATGATGAATGGGAGTAGTTAGAGATGGAATGTTTTCGATGTCTTAATTATATATAATATGGGAACTTCGCAGTATTTTACGTTAATGAAATAGTTGAATTCTCTAATAGATTTCCTTTTTATTCTAAATCCGCTTCAAAGAAGTTTTATATTTGTTGAAGTAATTTTAATGTAAGATATATTTTAACTAACCTTGTCACATGCTATTCTTCATTACCTGCCACCTGTTTCATTTTAACATGGACAAGTCTTTCTTTAAATATTACCTTAAGGCTAAAAATATATTTCGATACTATAGTTGATTTGATGGTCCATAAATAAATCTGTTATCTCAAAGTTTTACGTTTCTTCTTGAGTCAGAAGTCCACACTGTTTCTTTATAAGTGATACGGATAACAAACTTAACAAAAAATAGGTAGAGCTTATCGTCTGATCGACGCGCGGATACTAAATGAAATTATAATTTCTACATGATTAGAATTAAAAAAAACTTTGCTCCAATCAAGCTTCGGATAGAACGTCCGTATACAGATTATGTCATATATCCTTCCCCTGTGTGATATTACTGCTTCTTTTATTTTAAACTATAGTGACACAACATAAATATGTGTTATACCCAATAACACATATTTAAGTTTTTTCACTATAGTTTCGTAACATCAATAGTAACCCAATATTTAAACGTACCGCTTGCGAACTATGTTGTACCACGTGTTCTTTGTATTATTTCGGAAGTTTTACGGTCCCGTCTATAAATATTATATTTCGCATTAAAAATTTCATACTAGGCGAAGCTGGAATTAGGCCAAGTCTGTATGAGACAAAGATATCACTATACATTATACTACTGAATTATTTATTATATGACTATTCTATTGTTGTTGTTGTTGTTAAAATAAAAATAAAATTTAACGGTACTCAAGGATGTCCAGAGCACAGTTTTACATAACATGCCATTTGCCATTCCACTTATACGCTAATACTGCATTTTTTGTTCTTCGAGGCATTTCGATTACAAATCAAAGTCGATTGTTCTAAATGTGAAATTAGATTAGCATTAAAAAAAATCTGGACCGCACTTAAAACACCAATTCTCATTTATTATCCAGTGTTAGCATTGCATTATCATTCGGTTGGTATTTGTGTTATCTCCGTGTAATGTCCCGCTAATTTTCTCCAAAAACACAGAAATTCTTCTTTCTTTTCGTCGCTGCACGAAATGCATCGTCTATGTAAATTGCTGCACTTTCATTTCCCACAAAATATTCTAAGACGTGACTTGGACGAGAGATGAATTTTCTTCATTCGAACTTGCGCGTTCCTTTAAATAAAGTTATATTAAGCAAATTATAAAGTTCGCAATCGCAACGATTAAACAAAATTTAAGCTTTATTTTCCCAGATTACAGTCTCAAGTCATCACAAGCTTATTACATTTTTACCGCGGACAGCTAGAAAAATTATTAGGTACTCTCTGGTTAAGCAATAAAATATTTAAGATGGAATGAATTGGAAACGTTCAAGCTGATGCTTACAAAATCCGAAACTGTCCTGTTTTGATCTTTATATAAACTTTCAACTATCATCATTTTAAATATCATAATATAACTAATAACATATATAACTAAAAGTACAGCCTATTCCACTGAACAGTTTTTTTTTTTTCGAACAAATTTTTGACATGGTTCTTTAAATTGATATTAACTTTTATATTTATATTAAATACATATTGTTACATGGTTGAGATTTTATGCCAAAGTGTTGTAACTCTTTTGTTCGAAACCAAGTCTCTTATTAACGTAGTTATTACATTCTCTTTGCAGGTATCCTTAACATTGAATAAAAAGTAAATGAATCAGTTACGTATTTTTTCATTGCGATTACGACTTACGATACTAAACGTAATATTTTCTATTTGGCATTTGCATTTTTCTGACTCGCTTTTCTTTTTAAGAAAATTAGCTACATCTGTGAGTGTAAATTAGCCTAATAAGGTCGTGAGAGAACAGTTCTACAATTCCCGAGCTAATGGCGCGGTCACATATGAAAGAATGTACTGAAAAACATTTTGTTTTACATTATTGAGATAATTGAAGAAACAAATGTGCAAATGTATTTAAATTTATAACTTTTTTTACTCCTAAAAATTTTATTGCTTCACCTGATTGATTGCAGCTCACTTTTTGGTTTTTATTATTCCAAGTGAAGGACAGAACAAAATACAAATCCTTAGCCTCTGCCTACCATTTTTTTTATACAGACGTCAGTTCTAATTTCTATGTCTTTGCATGTTAAATGTTACCAATAATGGCGAAAACCGAAACTTTTAGCTATCCATGGACAATCACAATAATTAAATACAGAGGACAAGTTGGTAAGAAGCTGAGAGTTGAAAAACACGCGTAGGAAAAAGGGTTTGGTCGGGCCTCCGACTTATTCATCTGTTGTAACATAGAAGTGTAAAATATCTGTACCTCAACTAAACTGGAAAAATTGTGTGTTCTGCTGTGTCGTATAAAACTGGCAGTTGCGAGAATATTGCAGGTTTAAGGTTGAAATGCCCAACAATTCGAAGCTAATAATAACTTACCCAAAACTATTACCGATTCTTAATTAATTTCTTCTTCTTTCTCTTAAAAGTTATAAACTAAGTTGATTCTATACAAAACTAGCTGATCGCACCCAACGTCGCCCGGGATAATTAATATCGCACGATAGTATAAATATAGCCAGCCTATGTTACTTTTGGATAGCGTAGACTTCAAATAGCAAAAGAATGATTAAAACTCGGCAACAAATTAAAATATCCTTATAAGTATTAGTAGAGAAGTAAAGACAATTCTCATATCTTTTAGGAAAAAAAATTTTAAGTACTATTCGTATATTTAATATTAGAAGACTTTTATCAGGCCACATTGTAAGATGAAAATATACACATCACATTTCAGACGGGTATATCCTAAAACTATACTTTTCTGGTGTTGCTGGTTTGTATGTTCATATCAAAAATATCAATCACTTAACATTTGGCGACCCGCTGCTAGTTTGGGTCTTAGCTGTAAAAAAAGAGTTGAGATGCAACTGCAGCTGTTGCATCGAAAGCCATCGATCATGACGTCACAAACTGCCTCTATATTTAACTTCTGCATTTGGTTAATAGTGCGTTTTGTTTGAGTGAGGTACCGGACAGTCGATGGACTGTACTAACCATATGCAGTTTAATATGTGCCATTATTTTTTTCTGTGGTAAAGGACGGCAAATAAGCAAGCGGTTCGCTTTTTTAGAATAAGTCAGCGATGTGATCAGAATAGGTATATACGAGGAAAGTGAGAGGGGGCTCATATTAAACTCGGAGAAAATGAAATGGCGCTGCCTAACCTTTTTTAACTCGTTCAACTTTCTACTAAGATATTTTACAAAGCAACGTCTTGGTAATTACAGGAAACTGTAACAGATGGCAGCTATCCAATGTGAGGAAAAGTAAGCTTTCAAGTGCAAGGCGTCTTGCGTTGTAAACAAACCACAAACTTTATAAACTTGTTCGATACAGTATATAAAAATGTACTTTGGGTAACGTCCGGTAATGAAATATAAAAAACATTGACGGTATCATCCACGTTGTATGGAAAAATAGCAAAAAAATCGAACTTAGTACGTCTTAGATGCGACAGAAGGCGCGAATCTTGCGCCATACATTGGTTAGAAATTTAAGATTTTTTTTTAGTTTTGGGAAGTACAAAATGGGATTCGAGTACATGGCCGTCATATTGCCAATATCATACGTAAAAAATAAATGTAAAATATATTTATTTTTTATTATTATATAGCATATAAAAAAAGAGTTTTATTTAAACAGTTTCTAAGAGCCGTTTTATTCAACTTTATATATTTAATTAAACCTTTATAATTAATTGACAATTAAAAATACTACTACTACCATATAAAAATATTTGTAGTGAAAGGGCGTAAATAAATCCCTTCCGGTTTTACAACATGAAAGTGCATCCAAACCAGAATGGTTTTCACTACCAATAAATAAAAGCAAAGTATAAAAAAATTTAAATAACTTACCTAAAGAAACCAACGTCCGCGATAGACAGTTTAATTGAATGAAGTTTAAATCGATTGATTATTTCGTAGAGATTCTGAGAGGCAACATGTCCGCTACTAGAGCAAAGCCGAACTAGCTCAGGCTCAGTCGCAAGCGCACGGCTCGCTTGCTTTCCGTTTATCCCAAATATATTCTCTTCCGCGCACATCGATACTGTAGCGTTAGAAAAAAAATCTAAATCACAATCATACGCTTACAATTGATACGATATAAAATAATACAAATTAAATAACTAGGTTAATGTTACCCGCGTAAGTGTAAAGATAAAGTATATTTTATCTATAACCAATTAAATAGAACGAATCTGCCACCATGAGTACTCTTTCAAGATGCCATTAAATAAATATGTAGGTTGTTAGTTGGTAATTGATGATTATGAATTAAAGGTACTTATCTATAAATATTTTAATATATTTACTGCATATTTCAAAATCATATATCTTCATTATTTTTTATTTGCTTTATGAAATGACATTTTAAACCTTTTAAAACAAACTATTGTCGGTCGGTAATCATAGTAGTCAAAATTTAAGTGTACTTTGAATTATTGTTTAATTATTAATAATACATTGATTTAGAATCAGAAACATAAGGATGTATATACTTACATATTTTTGTAGATTTTAGTCTCAATATTTAAAAAATAAGGAGATGGAAATGTTTTAAAAAATGACATTTATTGTTTTAAATTATTTCAGAATGGTATATGTGATAACTATAGGAATATTCTAAGAAGAATCATTATTATTATAAAACTTTTCTTCTAAATACGTATATAAACAAAACCCAATGTTACCTTTAAAATATTTCAACACGGGAAATGATAACGAGAAGTTCATTGACCGTTAGTAATTACATATTTACACAGCTTCGAGATATAAGACACACAAGGCGATAACTCAAAGACAAAGTGTTCGCGCCCAAAATATTATAACGTACCGTTAAACTAATGTCGTGGTCGTGACGAATTGTCAGTGAACGATCGTAAATTTTAATTATGCATCTATTACTCGCCAATAA
>JWHW01027858.1:119976-142408 GCA_000931545.1 Papilio glaucus
AAGAGGGTTACAAGGATTTTTTAATATTTTATTCGTGTTATATATCTAAAACGTTTTAGATCGTGTAGAATTACTAGCAAACACAAATGGGTTCCATATTTTGTATTGCCTTTATACAATTATTAATATAATATAAAACTGGCTAACTGACTAAAGTTATCAATCACAGCCTAAACTACTGGACCTAGAGATATTAAATTTTGCACACAGATTGTCATTACTTAGGTGAGCTCCAAAAAGGATTTTTCTCAATTCATGCTCCAAAGGTCTAAGGTAGGGGATGAAAGTAAGTATGGAGAGACTACCCGTGTTAACGATATTCTATCCTTGCATTAGTGTATAGCAATATAATAGTATCTTTACAATGCGCAGATAATTGATGTGAACGATTATATTTTATAAACTCTCAACACATTTAGCAGTTGATACTACTTTTTGTAATTAAACAGGGAAAGACCTAATGATGTACAAGGGTTAAATGATCAAAAAATGTTAACTGAGATGCCTACTGGATTAAGAAATATATGGAAAGAAATATGACACTACATCGGTGTCGCATTTAAAGCAACCGTTGAACTTTTTCGATACTTACGCAAAAATAATTACGTGTTTCTCAAAGGCGTGTCGCTCAGTTACGTCACGTTCCAAAAGGTATATAGAAGGTACTCTTTCTCAGATATCTTTGTTAAAAGCCGTAAAAATGTAGTAGTTGTACTTCCGTAGTAACTTTCAATTTCCTTATTGATTCGAATAATAAAATGAATGTTTATGATTATTTTAAAATTGACATTATCAACTGTATTGTATCAATGGACTTATTTATTGGTTAAATTATTCGGGTTGGCTTCACTTGCCTTCATATGGGCAATCGAAGCGATGAATACGGTTAGAACTTTGTTGGGAGAAGCCTCTGTCATGCATTAGGCTTATCAAGTCTGACTCCTATTTGAGATATAATTGTGATTTATTAATGTTATATCCATGTATTTATCCTTGACATTGAACTGACTCGACATGACATCGCTGTAGTTGATGACAATATAAACAATTGACAATCGATTCAGTCCTATACATGGCTACAACATTAATGCCATAATTATAGTCACACGTTTACGATCACATTTATTATAAGCTCGAAGAGCGGCAACTAGATTAGTTTCATTATTAAAAACATGTAATAAATATCGTAGTGACGGAAAGCAATAAAATGAAAGTTTTTATGACGAATCGTTTTCAAGAGTCGGCGATATTTATTAAAAATGTAAGTCACCGGGTTAGCGTATTCAAATTAAGCTTAGAAAGTAGATATCGTGATAAACTCAGAATCAAGCTTACGCTAGAGGGCGCGAGCTATATAAATAAATAAATATGCGCTCACACCCGTTACCCAGAGGGGTAGGCAGAGGTCATGGATTTCCATTTGGCGCGATCCCAGCGCACCTCTCTTGCTTCTTCTACATTCATACATCTACGCATACATGCTCGGTTATGGGTGCTCCTTATATCGAACTATATATAGCAGTTTATCTCCTTAGATTGTTTTCTGTTAAGTTTTAAACGTATATGCGGAACATAAGACCTTTAAACTTTTTGCCCCCTATCAGAGGTCGGGTTCATGACTCATAGCACATGAAGTGTTCATAAATACTAAAAGTAAAACAAACCAAATACAAAAAAAGTAAGGAAGCGGCGTAAACGCCAGCAGTACGTAAGTTTTTTATATTGTTCAATTTACATGAGCTGTTGGTATGGCTAATAACACTTGATATAATGTTTGTTTTCCTATTTTAAACATTTTAGTACTATAGACATGGATATAGTTGGAATGACAAAAATAAATATTTTTTATTAATATTGTAACACACATACTTCTTAATAATAACGTTTATAAGTGAAGCAAGAAATAAAATACTTTCCATAATAGAAAAAAAAATTATTTTATTACTAGCTTTAAGCAACTAAATTTAACTTGTGTACGTAACTTTTTTTATTCGGACAAAGTTAATTTCTTTTACATATAATACGGTGGTTTTATTTTATTGTATTGTCTGGGTGCTCGCCAGCAAAGACCTCTTGTGTATGTTACGTAGTTGCTATTAAATCAGTTGCATCTTGTGAAATACAATTTAATAATTTAAATCTTGCGGCCCAAACGACAAATAATATACATATTAAATAAAAATAAAAAAATACGAGACGAAATCTACGTCTATTCATACAGTAAATGATGACTGCGAGTCGTTGGATATATAAGGGATATATCCAACGAACTTCAGAACTTTGCCTCGGTATTTGTTTTCATCTCTTTCCTACTTACGCTGTCACTACTTTTAAAGTTGTAGATGCTGCATGTGATAATCAATTAAAATGTCTCTAATTTGTTGCATTAATTCAATGAATCCCAATAAGGAAAAATTAGATTATGCTAGTGCATTGAATGCATGTAATTCAACGTTAATGACAAATCGTCTAGGATTACAATGCTATCGGTGTGGCGCGAGGCGAGACCAAGGCGCAGGATGTGCGCTGGCGTCATAATGACATGCACGGAATACAGAATGATCGAGTGGAAAACAACAATTATTATGTTTCACAAGAGGACTGCTAGCAAAGAACATGAGCGGCCGCGAACACGACGGCCTCGCATTCCTCGCAAGGACGACGTAAATCTGCGCCCGACCAGACACACTCAGCGACGGTTAAACAATGCAATCTGCTCACAACCATCAAATGGACGTAATATATCTTTATGTAGAAGTATCCAAGGCTTCTCTTCTCCTGGCAGTCTCTGATGTGGGCACTACATTGTTTGAACTACATTGTTCAAATATGTCGAAAGGGAAGTACTTATGATTCCCATGACTAAACATACGTTAATAATGAATTAAGTTAATAAAAATATCCTGGGACATTATTTACATAGAACTTTTACTATTAAAACCAGATAACTGATATACTACTTTTCTTTCGTAAATACATACTTAAATAGATAATTACAACCAGACTTGGGACAGACATGTTCATGCACACAAATGGCTGTTTTGGGTGGGAATTGGACCCACCACCTGCGGCGTAAAAGGCTAGTATCTTCTTACTAACCACGCCAACCGGCCCATCAATTAAAAGTTCTTGAACGTTATAATATTAAAACTTGTTTATTTTTGAATAGATATGGATAGGATTGATTTTATTTATCACCTGCATTTTTTATTTATCTAGGATAGAACATTACGATTTTAGGTAAATTTATTTTTTAAGAAGTTTACACCTCATTCATCATCAGAAGAAAATATGTACATACAAAACTAAATTATTTAAATAGAACGAAGAACGAAAACGTAGACGCAAAATAAATTAATAAACTGCTATTACATCTACTGTTATTTTTTTACTTTGTACGCTCCATTTATGCGATGCTGATTGTACAAGACTATGCTTTAGAAAAAAAATGCACTCACGCCCGTAATCCAGAGGGGTAGGCAGAGATCATGGATTTCCATTTGGCACGATCCTGGAACACCTCTCTCGTTTCTTCTATACATCCAAACAACTACGCATACGATGAAATTGTTCGGTGGTCCGTGCTTCCAAAATAATAGGTACGTGTACACTAGGTTTTTTTTTAAAGTTTAATAACAGGACTTTCGAGTCATTATGCCTGTTTTAGGTTCACTTCCATTAGAAATAAATAAAAAAGTTCGAAACATTCATAAAATGAAATTAGTTTCTCCTACTTCCACACGCCTTTAGTTTCTTTTTTACTTTGTATTTCTTTAGAAATTATATACACATTATTCCAAAAACTGCGCCTACTCTGACATTTCTAAGTTCGTCCCTTAAAGGTCTAAAGCAGTATAATCCAATGTAAGTTGACCTCAGATCTATGTATATGATCAAGCATATTGATAGGGTTCAGCTTAGGCTGGCAATCGTCAGTTTAATTAAATTGCACGGCGGGTGAAACTGCGAGGCTTAGCTTGTATTTCATGTATTAAAAATGTTTTGACAAGACAAAGACTACACGAAGTTCTACGGCGTGAAGTCATAGGTCAAGAGTTTCATCATAAAGTTATAAAATAAAGTGACATTAAAACAGTTAAATCAAATCAACGTCTAATGAGCTCAAGAATTAATTAAGTTGCATACAAGGTATGGTAACGCATGGTTGTTAAACTGCAAAAAATAGCACCTAGCTAGTGATTGATAAACTGACAGTGCAGGCAACGTAAGTATTTTGCAATTTCTTAATGATGGTAATATTACACCACTCTCCTGAGGGTTATGTAGCTAGCCGTGTGGATAGTCCCTTGTACAAAATCTGAGTCGGAACCCATGTTGTAAAGTAAATATAATTTATTATTTATGTACTAGCTGTGCCCCGCAGTTTCACCAGCCCTGCAAGTTTACTTAAACGAAATGATATTACTTACTTATCAGAAATAATCTATATAATAGTACTCTATTTTATAGAATTTTTATCGAACAAATGTTTGACATGGTTATATAAATTTTTACAACTTTTTTTATTTATAAACCGATTGAGATAAAACAAACACTAAATGTTAAGTGAAGTTTACCACAATACGTTATTGAAAACCGCACCCAAAGCGGTTAAGCCGTTTCTGAGATTAGCAGTAATAAACGCAGACAAACAGATAAAAGTTCTAATAATGATTGTTTTGGGTTTTATTGCGTTTATGAGGGGCTCTAATAGTACTTTTTCTCAAATATCTTCCGTGAACAGACAGCGATCAGTTACATTTTTATTATACGTTTACATAGATAAGTATGGCTCTATAGCCACGATACGTCTATACGTTTTGTCTGATATAAATAAATTAAATATTAATTCGCGACTCAAATACGTCTCATAATTTTAGTTACCAAGTACTCCTACTCTCGCTCGTTACATTTAATATCTACGAGTAATATAATGACTAAAATGTTTTTAAAATATTTTGAGGTTGTCGATGGTAGCAAACGTAATAAAAACGTATACTTCAAAAGGTGATTTTCAAATGACGATTATTCGTTTGATCCCGAAACTTTATTTTGCAACCAGCCCGTTTCTTTTTCCCTTTCACAGATTCAATAGTGTTTCGTATTGACAAAGATAAAAGTACTTTTGTATGATAAATGTAAGTAATGATGTGACGGGAATTTCAACTTTATTACATTTTAATTTCGTGTCTCTGCTACTGCTGAGAATATAAACAGAGGTAAGAGGGCAATTAGATAAACTCATTGTGCGTTAAGAATGGGAACAATGGAAACCCAAATGCATTTAGATCAAAAGCATGCATTTAACTTTGCCGCGCGTTGCGCACAATGATAAATTGCCATGGGGTTTAGACGTGTGTAGAAGATAAAATTGTACAGGAAAAGATTCAAGCAAAGCGAAGTGCCGAAGAAGAATATCCTGGCTAAAGAATCTACGCCAGTGGTTTGGAAAGAGCACCCTTCGCTATTCAGAGCTGCGGTATCGAGAGTGAAGGTTGCCTTAATGATTGCCGACCTTCGTAAGAAGATGGCACTTTAAGAAGATAAAAAAATTATAATTTGTGTATGTAGCTATCAGAGTTCCAGCCGGAGCCAAGCCTTTCGTAGATATACGTTTTTATCATAAAATTTTAGGTTTCCTGGATATCAAAAATTTGAATCAAAAAATCCTGAAATACAATGTGAAGTTTTTAGTAGATATTTCAGTAAGAGCTAGTATTACGTAGTACTACATTGGTTGGCGTTTTAACGCGTTGGTATGATAACACGATTTAATTTTTAAGGATAATTAAATTTTAATTAACTTGTCCACTAAATGTCCGTCGAGCGTGTATTCATAGATGTATGAATGTAGAAGAAGCGAGAGAGGTGTGCCACGACCGTGTCAAATGGAAATCCGTGGTCTCTGCCTAACCCTCTGGGTTACGGGCGTGAGCGCATATTTATTTATTTTTTGTCCACTAAAATAAATGTTGTAACGATTTCGATGATTTATATGTGAGAGAAGCAGTTCCCACCATTATCTGAAAAATTAAGTGGAAACTATACTGTTACTTTGATCTAAATGCTGGACGAATTCACAAAATACTTTAATTCGAAAACAAACCTTCAATTTAATGAAGGCGTAACTGTCAGTTCAAAAACTTTGTTACTTTCACATTGGACTTTTTCCATTCTGACGGAATTATCTTTCAAAGGCAGCAACCCTTGAATCTACGATAATGACGCCCTTTCACATGCGAAAATTATTTTAACTGTGTCATAAGCAACCTCGCCCTTTTGCTATAAACTACCGTATAAATCGACGCATGACTACTTCATTGAGTTTATTACTTAGACGCATAAACGAGTAAACCCATGACCCGAAGCAAACGCATTATGGCAGTTCAAGGTTACAAATTAAGTTTTTACTAACCTTATCAACGTAATATTCAAACATGTATTTTAGTCGGTTGGGAAACGGTTTGGTCCGGTTACCTGGCACACCTGATCATATTTAATTTGAAACAACAAGATTATAAGAGACAAAATAGATTTATCTATTGAAAATTAATTTCTGCATTATTGCACAAATTGCACCACAATTACGGCGAATCGACGGCCAATAACCCAGAGGTGGAGCTCTATTGCAAATTCGTTACCATGTGACGGACCGTTCCGTGGTGACGTCATCGAATCGGTTATTACGAAGATTTGATCACGCTATGAGATTGAAATTCTTTGTTGACATACGTCGTGATAACAGAAATGTGATGTGACGTGTCGTAGTACGATGATTGCGAACATCTGAAGCTGACTCATATTCAACTTTGGATAAGTATTGAACCACAGATGACATAGCAGTAGTTTGGGGATTACCAATTTGAAATAAATATAAAATAATTTTGGTTAGATTAAAGTCGTCAATAATTTAAAAAAAAAATTATGTTCGCCATCCCATCCGCTAAAACTATGACAAAGCTTAAAAACCCAGAGGGGTAGGCAGAGATCATGGATTTCCATTTGGCGCGATCCTGGTACACCTCTCTCGCTTCTTCCACATTCATACATCTACGTATGCATGCTCGTCGGTTATGGGTGCTCCTTATATCGGCTTTTTAGTAAACCACTAATCTGATCGATATAAGTTCTCCTAGGGCGTCCCCTACCAACACTGCCACTCACTTTTGCTAATAATAATATACAAATAATATCTTAAAAATATTATTATCTAAAAAATAGATTTATTGAGTTTGAAATGATACTTTAAATTGTTAATGATTCGTTTAGTTCACAATTTTCTGTCAGTTTATAATATGCCGATTATAAACTGACGAAGTTCACAATCGGCCGGTGACACATAAGACAATGTATGTAAAGAGCCTGTTTACCATCAATGTAGAAGAGAAGCTTACGAAATTATATTAGGCAATGTTGAGACGATTTTAATGACATAATTACATTCCAATTAATTTTTAGTCGAGCGTGGGACTGAGAAATGAGGCCTTAAGTCTTTTGTTGCTTTAACGAATTACTTTTTTAAAGAAACCTTGACGTGACTGCTCTCAATAGCGTTGTGTTATAATACCTTTACACGATTACAGGCTCATTACGGCTACGTTCTAATGGAAGCTGGATTGTTTGGGATTTTTCAATCTAAACAGGGCTTAGGGTGCAGTGTTGCACACTACACTCTAAATCTGCTGTTCAATATTGACATTATTTATTTTTACATTTTGGTAAAAAGGAAAAATGAGCCCTGGTCTCTATTATCAGTCGGATTTACAATTTTACATAAGAAATTCAATAAAGACTGGAAACTTTCTCTTGAAAGGCTTCAAGGTCGAAACGAAAGTGAATAAACGCATACCAATAAGTAAACAAATACTGATACGTACACAAGTATATGTCACCGACAAATTGTGAACTTTGTCAGTTTATCATCTCACTAAGGAAATATCCCCAGTGAGATATTTTATAATAATAAATTATCAGCATATTGTGAATTCAACGAATCATTCACCAAATTGAACAATCATGTCAAACAAAACTAATCTACTTTTTCTAAAACATCTTTTTAAGATATTATTTTTACGTATGTATAACTATTACGTCTTAGCAAACCTTTAATTATCTTCCATTCTAACTTAAACTTTAAGGTTATGACTCTAGCAAAATATAAGTTCACTATTTGACGATTTTACTTCGACAATTTCTAAACTGTCGATGAATGACACGTCAAATTGTTAATGATTCGTTCAGTTCACAATTTGCTGTCAGTTTAAAATATTCTTAGTAAGATTATAAATTGACAAAAGTTCACAATCGGTCGGTAAAATTACGATAGAAAAATATAGACAGGCTCATTATATTTATTTGATTATCATGAAAGTTGAGACCGATAATAAAATATTTTATATAATCTTTGGTCACCGTCTGATAAACCGGGAATAACGCGTATATAAATGAAACTAGGCATAGTTTTGCATTTTATTAAAGTTCACAAGCATAACAATGAAAATATATAGATAAATTAAATGTATCTCTAGCCAATAAAGAATCAAATAACCCAATCATCCCTTTAACCTCGTCGTTTTACTTTTGTAAAATAATTTACTTAAAATAACTAAGGTCTACAAGATGTGCATATTTATAAAAAAAACATGTTTACTAGACTGCTTCTTTCAAGTTATTTTTTATCAAGTCCAAGGTCAATAGCCTTGAATTAGCGATGAAGTAAGTTGATCGCCTAACCACTTTGTCGCCTAATGGTTTGTACAATTAAATCTATAAGTTTATCCAAGTAAATGCCACATTTTCAAATCCAGACACAAATTCATTTAAATATTAATGCTATTCAACGTTACGAATGTGCTGGTATTGCGCATGTATTTTATACAAAGCACGACTGACTACAATAAAATTGTTCCCACAGTTTTTAAATAGTTCTGAGTACGTCAGCCACCAAATAAATTGCCTTCTAACTACAAAGTTCAAGTAATATACCTTCGTAACTATTAATTATACCGTCGACCAAAATCGCACGCTTATTACAGAGTGCTGCGATTTAACTAAGAGAGAATTAAACGAACTAACGAACTTTAACGAAGCTTTAGCAAACCCCCCAGCCTTCAAAGAATAGGTAGCTGGAAAAATATCGTCAACTTCTTTTATCACAATTTAATCGATTCGTCATAATGTAAGCCAATCAAGTTTTATCCGCGCGTAAATCTCAGACGAATTTCTTTGTCGAGTTTATGACAGACTCAAACTATCAGAAAAGACGTTTCCTTGATGATTGCTTTCAGCTTATCTGAGTTTGATGTCCGCTGGCAGCTCTATTGAAATTAGCAATTGATTTTGAGGTATCAATTTACCGTGTGTTCAGAAACATATATTTCGCAGGTATGACAAGTGAACATTTAGAATCAGTCAATATCAAAGAAAAAATAAGTATGAAGAAATGTGTAAGATTATCGAATAAAAAACAATATCGATAAAATATTTAAGATTTTTTGCAATTTAAGCGTACAATATTACCTCATAACAAATAGACGACTTTATATGATATACATAAATCGGTGAAAAAGAAGAGATTCCCGTGTAGGGTTTCTGTCAGGTATGCGGGCGGTGGTAAAAACTAATAATAATAATAATAAAAAATACATGTATACAGTATCTACTACAGTCTACTACGCCGACTCACATAAGTGGGAAAAGGGCAGGGAGATGATGGCAGGAAATTTGAAGAGTATGGCGATATTATTGTGCCGTTCATCAACAAAGATGTAACAAATGGAAATATAAAATGTATTTACAACCTCTGTCTCTATCTTACTTCAGCAACTTCACATATCGCCTACTAACTTATTATTGTGACAAAAATAAGAGCAACATGAGTCATTCTCCCCCAAAGGCGGACTTACAAAATCATTGGAATGGGTCAACGCGAGTAATTTAGATGGCGCATATCAAGGTGATGCCAGCTCATTTTCCGATTATCAAAGGTTCGCCATATGCATTATGTCCTCGCTGGCAAGTTGCGTAACCACTGGGGGTTAAAGGAACCGTCACAGTAACCGTCGCACGCCACGCAACGTGACTTTGCTTCTAGATTGCTTCTTTAATTGCCCGACATTTTCCTGTGCGCACGCAAACAATGGCAGATGGGTAAGTTGGTACCGCAGTCGACACATCTTCGGGCTCTTTACTTGACTATCGTTTTGTTTATTTTACATTTTTTTATATCTTCGATTTCGAGGTAACAGGTTCACGGTTTCTATATTAATTGATAATTAAAGCTTCACAGTTAATCATACAGTAAAATGTAAGGTTAAATTTAATATATACTTTTATAACTTATTTAAAAAGTAACAGACCTTTGTTACATCCGCATCCGAGAACTGTTATCTTTACATCTGACACAAAACACAGGAGTAATATCCTTATTAATAATAATTTCATTATTGTAATAAACACTTGGTTAATTCTTTTAAAAAGGTGCCTGTAGACAGGCGGCGTGCAATCTCATATATAAAGGTTGTCGATCGTTGCAACACTCTCAGTACGACTCTAGTCGCTTTGCCGCTTGGATCGGGCGCGTGTAAAGCGCCGACCACACGGAGAGGGCGAGAGAGGCAACTCGAAACAGCTGAGCGGCAAGTCCAGCCATCTCAGACATGTGGACCCAGTGAATGCAGTGTTTCAGTGACGTACAAATTTGTGCAGCCTAAACGAGCAAACGTGAAATTTGACAGCGCTTCTAACAATGGATACTAACACTTCGGTGAGTGATGCTTGAATGTCATAAAAACAATGCATTGTTGATAAGTATGCACGGACGCCGGAGAACCTCAGCAGCCGCTCAATGCAGCCAGATAAGAGGTCCGTCAGTCACTTGAGTCATATAATATACATACAATAATTCGTTTCACATTTAATTTTATGAACGTATCGAGACATTTACAAACATTTTAGACAGATAAAACACCTTAAATTATTATTAATATTGAAATTACTTTCTAACTTTATTTGGTTATATTGTTCGCAAGTATCCGTTTTGGACAAAAACCGGCAGCTTACACTTGTAATTCATGTTTGGATAACACCATGATAACTGCTAAATTAGGTTAAAATCGAATTTGACGATCGAATGAAACAAAAAATATAAGCAAGGTAATATTTTTTAAGTATGCAAAGTAATCCACTTTAAGAAACGCGAAATGCAAACAGAAGTAGGTGAATGGACTGTGATGGATGTCCACAATTTGGTCAGTGACCGTTGTCTAAACTTGTGTGCCCCGCTGTACTATGAAGTAAAAAATGAACAATTTGTACGTGCAGCTAGATTTTGGGTTTCTAAAAATAAAGTTCACTTGAACTGGAATGTTGTTTTTAAGACATCAAATTGCGGGCGACCGGTGCTGTCCAAATTTGATCAGATCCGTGATCACCTTTGTATTAACGATAAAAAAACTTCCCAAGCAAATATCTTAATAGGTTCTCGAATTGATAGCATCCTTTAAAATAAACAGCCACGAAATTAATAGTTATGCATAACAAATTGGATTACTCAAATATATGAATTTGTGGAAGTTAAATCTTTATCTTATGAGAAACATTAATCAATGTTCTTCCTGTTTACAAAAAAATTAAAATGCGCCTACACAAGGGCACACATGGAAGCAAGCTACTAGCAATTCTCAGCGCTCGTTATAAGATATGCATTGTTTGGTATTGTCGAAAACGGATACTGAAGTTTAATCAAGGCTGCGTGGACCGAGCCACGTAACAGCTGTTTGGTCCGAATTAAATGACACAGGGACCGACGACTACCGCTGCCATCGGCGGGCGGCCTTCACATTTCACAAAACCCGGACTTAGCACATCCAGACAGACGGCTCGGGGCGGCTGTACTGCACTCAATACCACGAAACCGGTGTGGGCGAAAAGACGACAGCTCTCAAATACCAATAAAAAACTTTCTTGCCACGCACGCCCTACCTGGGATCTTAAAGACCTTTGTCTAGCACGTCAAGGTTCATTCATGACGATACTACCGAATTTGAGGAAAAGATTTGAAATCAACGTTACCATTGGCATTTTATTGGACGATCAATGCTAACGTTTATTAATGAAAATACAATAAATCGTAGCAGCTCAGGGTCCGACGCGAATTCAAGTTTGCACAATTCATAAATAAAACATTTACATAAATTATGTAATAGTAAACATAAGAAAAATATGATAAACGTTATGAAGACGTCGGCGGGATGTAAAGTTGATATCAATATTATCGTAGGTTTACCGACGCAATGCACAATATACATTTCTAGTAGCTTTTAACTTTTTTTTGTTTGCATTACATATGTTTATCTCACGGCACATTCAGTTGCAAATACTAGAAGTGGCTAATTAAGAATTACTTAGCTAACTATATATGCTTGAATTTAGTAGACATACAACTTTTATGAGTAGTGTGACATATAAAGTGTGTTTTTGGCCGTAAATATGTAAGGTATAGGATTTTAACTCAATTTGGCCGCAATACTTATTTAATTCAGCTTACAAAACGTTTTAACAGTATTTTAATGTAGATTCAAAATGTATTGTAAAATTTAATTGGGATTCACAAAACTCTACATTCATGACGGATATTGTTGCTTTCGTGATACTTGGACGATTACACGTTTATTATACTTTACATTACTTGGACCATTTAGCTAATTTATTTACCTTGTTCGTGAAATTTTAATTTCAAGAGCGTACACGGTAAATAATAAGTACAACTGAGTATAATGTTTCAATCTAGTATTAGTAATGAAAAAAAAACTTTGGTATTCCATCAAACTATATTATTTACATGTAACTAATTCAGGACGACTGCAAAGATCCATGTAACAAACTCGTTAGACCCAACGAGGACGAAATTACTTGTGCTTCGCTGTCCACGGCTCGTCCAACTGTGTTATGGAAGGTTTAGTCCGAGTCGGTGATAATGGTTTAACTTTGGCATTCAATTTATCTTTTTAATCACTAGCCCGATTTGGTCTCAAAATTAAAAAAATTCAATGTGAATTCAAATACGTAAATATATTCTGTTACAGTCAACACTTGTCAGTGAAAATTAATATGAGTTATATATACTCCACGTCACAAAATAACATTAACACTTCACGCTTTGTCAGAGCACTCGGTATAAATAAGATACAGCCAGCACACCGGTATATGTTTCACATTCAATTTTGAGATTCAAGATCCGATTACTGGTATACCGTCATAGCTCTTGACACAGGCAGTTTATTTAGATTAAGGGCATTATGACAGTAATACATGTCATGACCTATCGAAAATACCTATCGCCCATATCTAAACTATTATTACTGAGAAAAAGTAAGACGTTCTTTACAATCTATATGAATTTTTCTTTCACTAGATAAGTCTTAAAAGTATACCAAACCTAAGTAACAATTTTTTTATATCCTGGAGGCTTGATAATAGAACAGGATTCGACAACACGAAACGGATTCATACAAAACCATTATTATTGCAGGTATAATTTAAGAGGCAACAATCTTGATAGTGCGTCACGTTTCTGTTCCACTTTATAACGTATTTCAACATCTCTATAGGCGGTTATTATTCCGCCAACGCTTTCACAAGCACTATCCTGACCCTGCATTAAAATAATCCAAGTGGTTTTCCTGTCTACAGCTTGCTTATTTAATGTAAAAATACGAAATATATTGTCATCCCGCCTTGACTGCTTCGTCCTCATACTGCGACAGCGTACACTATGACCGGACAAGTTTCTGATTACGAAATAGAATAAATAAAAAAATTTGCGGCGCGATGTTGGCAACATTGATAAAGGTCGTCCCGAATAACCTCATCGGATTACACGTGTGACCAAACACCGTATAAATTTTCCCCAAGCTCAAATGTCATTATCCTCGTCTTACTTGATAATATGCAATCGTAAGGCCGTTGTAGACACGGACACAATAACATAATAGGTGTTATAGCATACGAAATAAATCTTTTAATATGTTTTACATAATCGAAGAATAAGACATTTTATAAGAATTTGTCAGACTGAACACGTCAATCTAATGGCCTACTATACTATAGAATCTACATTATTATACACTAGTAAATCATTTTGAGAAACAGGTAAAAGCTCTCATGGCAACTATCATCAAAACTTATTTGGACTCATGAAAAAACTAATGACGATTCCTCTATCGCATTATAAAAAATCTTTTTTTTTTTTGCATATTGTAGAGGTGACCGAGTGAGGTATTAAATGTAATGTTATATTGTAAAAAAGAATCATAATATGCATTATTTAATATAGGACGCGACGCGCCGCAGAGTGTATGTATAATTTGAAGTTTTCGTGTCATTCTTTTGTTGAAAGAAGGGCGGCAGATTATCTCGCTTTGATATTTTCGCGAGTAGCTTTAGCGTCACCGTTGTCAGCCAGAAGATTTAGGTTAACGTCATTTTTATCAGTATATCACTTGTAGTAATAAAAATAGATGTTTCGTGTGTAACTGACTTTGTTATCTTCATCAACGATTATAATATTGTTGCATTTAACGCGTACACGGCGTGTTAAACACTTAAAACATGTGTTTTAAAACTTATTATATGGTTCTCTTTAAATACACAATATTCATTACTTTAGTAAATTCGTATTAAACTTAGAATACTGTAATTTCTTAAGTAATTGCACGATATACCAACACAAATATATAGATGTATGTTATTTTCTAAAACGACCTTAATCTCAATTGACGCGTTCACAAAGGACGAGTCGATATTTGTCATTCAGTTAACACGATAGTCAGGAAGCGTCGCAATGGTAACGCAGTGCTAGTCTACAAAGGCGTCAAGGTGATGGGCAACGTATTAAAAATGGCGTCTTACGGATCCTTTTGTAAGGAGGTTTGTACAGGCACCGTTATAATCGCTCGGTTTTCCCGCAACATCTGGACAAACCCGGGATTTTCGATTTCGTGATGTGGCATCGTGCTGTCTGTACTTTAAATATTATTTTATCCGATGAAACGGATATGAAGATACAACTGAAATAAAAAAAACTATTCTTTTCATTTGTCCATCATACTTTACTAGTTACGTGAACTCGAAGCGTTAATTGAAGAAACATGCTAATTAAGAGTACAGTACTCCGACAAATGCTTAGTTTAATTGCTTCGTACCTGATGTGATGAGAAATATTTGACTCGGAAAAAAAACATTACAAAATAATATAGATTTCAATGTAAGAATCATAGTCATAAAACCTCAACTTTTTTAATCAGTTACTGTTGATTGGCTACAATTTTAATTGTAACACTATGAAGAACGTTGTATCAAAAAAAGCTATGACTTCACTAACAAATAGTTTTTATTACATATTGGAAATAAAAAAAAAACGTAATTATTGAGATGATTAGAGAACTTGTCGTTAAGTAACCTCCTGCGATACGTCTGTGTATGATATCATCATGGCGTATAGGAATCCGGACGAGTTGCCACCATGGTCACTTTTTCTATCCGGAACATCCCACAAGCTTGATGGGCGCTAATCGAACATATGACGCAATGAGATTACGAACAAGTTGAAAGACAACACGGACAACGCGACAACTGCCAGCTCAGTGGCCGGTCGATCGCCTCAAGATTTAGAAATTATTAATTGCATTTTTAATTTCTACATACTTAGTGATAAAGAAAAAGCGTGCATTTGTGAGAAATATTCTAAGATAGATAAAAGTTTATGCTATGACTATGTTACACGTGATACACTACTAATAGATAAGATCCCAAACTTGCGATAACATACAGGCTACTATACTATTTTACTTTACATAAAAAGGATGTTAATGTTAGTCGTACTGATATTTGAAAACTGAATTTATTAACACACTATAGAAATCTAAAATTTATGTAGTATTATTTTAACAGCTTAGCAAATGTTGTAAGCACAGCAAAGTATGTGTAAGTACATACATTGATTGGAACACACAAGGAAATGATGAAATGTATAACAAGTATGTACTAATGTCTCAAATATCAATTTTTTTCACGCAAGGTTTTTCCGCGTTCCTATGTGAATTGTTTATGCTAAAACATCATTGTACTTAGTCAAAATGCAAACTAAAAACAACATTTATTCAGTTAGTCAACTAAGACTAAGTTTATCAAGAACTTACAAGTGTATAAGTTGTGAAATACCGTGTACTCGCAGGGTGAGAGAGAGTAGAAATGAACAGTATTTCAAATTCCTAATTCGTTCAGTCTTGTTATGTAAAGACGACTTACCATCACGTGAATGTGGCTTTACAATATAAACGGAATAAATAAGAGCGCATACAAATTTTTTATTACAAAATATTAGCTTGACAAATTCCCGGTTGCGCGGACAAGACGATAATGCCTCCCACGTATAACAAACGTATATTTTATATTAAGAAAACACATCAATCTTGATGAAAGCTTTTTGATATTCTGATTTATTTGATTCCTTTTATGGTTGATGGCACTTTTGTCCTTGAAAAGACAAACCACTTCAACTGTTGCTTTATTGTATCGATTTGCTTTTACATAATAATAAATAAATCTATATTTTCATTAATAAAGTCAATTAAAAGCGTTTATAGTAGATATGAAATTACGAAAAAACCCTAAACCCGCAAATCTATATTTGACACTAGAATTCAAAAGGGAAACCGGTAAGACCTATTGCTCGAACGAGGTTTTATCTTGACTGTAATTATACGGAATCCTAAAGTAATCTATGATATAGTTGCTTGAAACAATAACAACACGGTTGTATTATAAGATGTCGCCATCCTGTATTTATTATCCAATCTCCAGTTTTAAGGGTAGGCTTACCAACAACACTATCATTTCTTCACTTACGTACGATTTGTCAGAATTGTTTTAAAAGTTCTTTTTAAGGTTCCATGCGAGGATGGTCGCAAATCATTAGACAGTAACCTAAAGTCGTTTGCATTGTCACGACTCCTGTTAAAGACATAAATACAGGCAATTGAGTTCAAGGACGTCCATAACCGTCATGCTAGTGTCTGTGACCAGCGTGAACAATGAGTTGTGTTGCGGTGTCCTCATGCAATCGCGTATAAAATATGATAATTGGTCGTTCAAAAGCACGTTTCGCTGTTGTCAAGAACAATAGTTTTTTTTATAGTTCCTCTATAATGCAAACTGCAGTGTGTTAAATTAATAAACTGCTAAGAGTTGGTGCATTCTTATTTACCTGAATTTTTGTACAAAAAATATGGCTACGTCAAAGAACACATCTTTTGTATGTTACGTACTATGTATGTCGTTACGGGGTTTATCTTAAAGGGAAAAGACGACGAGGTCGTTCACCTATAGCGAAATGATGTACGCAACCGAGGATTTTGAAATACAAAAAAATAATAATTGATGTCAACTATTACGTATACAGCGCGCTCTTTAAAACAAACTTCTTCAGTTTGCTATTTCTACTTGTTGCAGACTTATCACATGTTAATCGTCTATATTAAAATGTGAATTAATTCGTTCCTTAAACCTGACGGTCAAATGTTACGGCTTTTGAAAGGACAACTGAAATGTAGATGTGCTTTTTTACAAATTCATCGACTATGTCTTACTTCGGTTTTTTAAGTACAGAGAAATCATAAACTAAATATTGTACGCCAGAGAACTATAATAACTACCAAGAATTAAGTTATTGTCTATTTTCCCTGGATATAAGAATTGACAAATATTTTTTTTGCATTTATTAAATAAAAGGTCGAAATCCTTTATCCTAATTCTAGAAACGTATTGAAATAATCATAACCAACGTAGTTTTATGCAATAAATTTGACTAGGTGTGTCCAATGCCTAGCATGGATGAAGAGCCCATGAGATAGCCGCGAAGTAGTACTTAGAAACGCTTTCGCTTCGCCGGCGATCTGCATTAAATTCAGTTCATTCGCACCGAGAGAGAAGAAATGCAAAGTATTGAAACGTCGACGGCTATCCGTTAGCCATTGTGACATTTGCACATTGCCGAAAGTATTCCAAGAAGGGGCATGCATCAGGCACGCTTTCTCTTGCAAAGGGGAACAGGCTAGATGTTGGTGATTGTCATAGCCCATGTTGTTCTTATTGTTTTTAACTCTAGGCATAATCTAGTTCTTAACACAGTTAATATCGACAGACGGTTCTATTACTATTTACAAATAACAAATGCCCAGTATACGTATGACAAACATAATACATAACTATAAGTTAAAGTGTAACAAATAAACAAAGTCACATTCGCAATTATAATATTAAGTTAGGATTAACAAAAATCCTATTATAGACCATAACTTTGTTCTCAACATGCATAGTTATTGTCATTGCACTGTTGAACAAATTATTGCGGTCAGACGATTTAAATGTTTCCGTCTTCAATATCGCTGACTAAAATAACAATAGGATATATTTTTAAATTGTGCTCAGGTAAATTGTTTGAGTGAAATTCAAGATGAAAAATATTGGATAAATGTATATAGGTACTTAGTGGCCCCGACTCTACACATCGTTAAACCATATTCTCTCTCTCAAGGTCATTGAAATTATTTTTTAAATGTATGCACATAATAAGGTAAAGCCAATGGATAATGATTCATAGGTTATTACTTCATCGGTGCAATATTCTCGATTCCGAATTACATAAGATACGCAAGCGTAAGTAAAATTGCATAAAACCTCCGTAAGCTGGAAGGCGCACGCACGCTATAACGATTACGGTGTGAGTGGGGTACAAGTCGGCGGTCTAACGTGTTCCGCGATCACACCGTTATTGACACGCAGCAATAAACATTCAATTAGAATTGTCAAGATTACCAGATGTGTTGCGTAACCGAGTCTCGTTGTACCAGCTCAATCGACACTAGCTAGTGCAACTATAACCGGATCGTTGCCGTTAACTCGATTCGTAATCGATATAATAACATGTCACATGATACGTCGATATGTCGTGGAACCTTGTCGCACTTTGGAAATCAAGCTAAGATCATAATTACATTTTCCACTTCTCGCCTCTTGCACATCCATACATCTACGTCGTCGGTAAAGGGTAATGTTATACTTGAAACATTTGTTTGAGACTAATTTGTCACTGTGTGCCTAGATGCATCCATCTACAGCTACACCGAGCTTGAGGTGGCAGACCGCAGATGGCGCCTAACCTAAACCTCCTTAAGTAGAGTAACTTAGCTCGAAGGCTCCCTCGGAAGCCTCGGATCGGAACGTTACTTCATTATTGTAACCGGATTGGGCGGCCGCCGAGCTCTTAGGTCGCTTCGGTGTACGCTCCATGGAGTGACCGGGCTCAAAGGCCCTCTTCATTAATATGTTATCAATATTTTCAAAATACGATACGATACGTTAGTGAATAGGAATTATATACGAGCTGATGGCGCCCGAAAAAATATTACATAGCAACGGTCGCTGTGGCAGCCAATGTAATAAATTCCCATAAAAGTATAATTTACATTTTGTAGGCGGTAAAATCTATTCTTAGCGAATGTTATATAAATTATTATAAATTACATCAAGAAGGAAATGATTATACCAAAACTCAAGTCGATTAGGCTTTTAGTTTTTTAGATATCGTGATGAGTAAGTTAGGTAAAATGTTATAAACTACTTAAATAAGCATTATTACAATAAATTATCTGAGAAATCATTTATGTTGACAAACCGTTTATCATCCGCGAAATCACCAAAACATTGGTTTAGAAAAACATTGTGGCTCCAAAAGTTGAATAAAAGATTGTTTCTTAATTACCCGGTTGACCTAAGACTCAAATAACGGAACAAGATTTAAACAATTTGACAATGAAGTTATGAAAATGAACGTTTGAATGTTTCGACTTGTTCACAATTTAATATTTTATTATACAATAGCAGACGCTCAGAAGTCTGTTCGTCGAATTATGATTACAGTTGAGTATATTTCATTAGAAATAATTCATTTTTGCCGTATTTCGTACCACGTAGTAGAAAAGTTACAGATCTTTAATGGTTAACTAGCGAACTAGGTAATACAAATTTACGGCATAAAATAATACAAATAGCATCGGAATGGGCCAATCTCAGACCTGGTACATAGACGCAGAAAAAAATATGCTCACACCATTGAGATTTTTCATAATGTCTGAAATTCAATGTTTTTTGTTGTTTGCAAAAATTAATTGTTGAAAATAGAATAATGAAACTAAAATATATTCAGCGCTTCAGTAAATAACTTCCAGACATTTCTACAGCACGACTTGTGTGTCGTTAAGGCACGAGAATCGTGCACTGCGATGACACGCTCACGGCTTACTACGACTTCAATTAAATCTAGAGAACATTGTTACACTTCACGTATATTTTATTTCAATCAATATGGACGTGGATTGTTTATTTCTCATGAAATCAAATAATTTGTCTATTAGCAGTATGCTTTAATCTAAATTAACATCGTTGTCGAAAACTAAACACTACAAAATTAAAAATTGTTACTATCTTAGTACTTAATCATATACAAACGGAAATTTAAAGAGATTGGAAGTAGTGACATTTAGATTTAATGTCTAGTGTTCTTTAACCTGTCTACACAGTTTATAGAGTGAAGTAATAATTTATTAAGTATTAAAATTTATGCTAAATGACACACGATCATAAGTAATTATGTTTGCACGTTAATTATAAATTGAGATAAGTAAGTAACGCAATAACCACGTGTGTCTCTATAGGTAGTTAAGATTTATAGATATCTATACCTAAACATTGTAAGGTTGTCACTTATGTAAAATGCATACATGATTATTAACTATTTTCAATATAAAACCCGTTCCAGCGTCCTAAAATTTGTAATTTTAAAGAGACACAAACAAAATTAAAGTACTAATATAACCTAGATAAAAGCTATAAATCGCTTAAAATGTCCTAAGTAATTGTGAAGCTCTACCGAGATGCGCGTTCTATAGTATAAATATATATAGAATAATAAATATAAATATATTATATAATACTATGATCGGTAGTCCATGCGCTGGATTAAATTTTTTACAACTTTTTTTTAACCCTTGGGTTATAGAATGTATATTTTCAAATTAATAAAGTAGTTTACTAGATTTTGGTTGGTATCATCCAGTACCGAAACGACGATAAAGAAAATGATTCCTTTGCTCCGGGACGAACTAGGTCTCAATACTCTTTAGACATATTATACAATATAAAATATTAGATTTGTATCCAACAATTAAACCACCGGTAATTTTGAAAAGTGGTGAAGTATTTATAGTATAACTAATATTTTTGAATAGTGTCAACCCTATGTGTTGCAGTACATGCATAAACCAAGAAGTTTCCGGACGTGCTACTTCCACGTGCTGATAGCAATTAATACGTCAAATGATGTGGTGCACATCCTTGTTCACTCACGTTTTTCTCATATTAAACTACCCTCACGTTATAATTAAATGTTTATTGCGCAAGTTAACGCGAACTAACCGTTTTTTTTTAATAAGAATTTGCTTTTTTATATTATTTTCCTGAGTGGCTTCAGTGTTTGTGACTGATTTATTGGTCTTTCTTATCATATAAATACTGTCAATGAAATGAAATGGAAAAATAACATAGTGAAGAGACCTAAATGAAGATATATTTGAGATTTAGACATACGATTTTTGATTTGACGAAAGAGGCTTGCGCTTGATGTATACTAATTATAAAGAAAAAACATTCACATATTTTAAACATACTGAACTTTACTTTATCCCAAAATTATATTTCATTATTATTAATGCAGAATATTGAACTTAACCCTAACTGCGACGAGCACTTACATATAGTAATTTATATGATTGTACACATTGTATTTCTGCTGTTTTTATTTTGTTTTTAATTTCTTGTAGAAGTTGTTCAATTAACAATTTGCTACAAAGTGATTAAAACTAGTAACATAAGCAAAAGATAATTTAAAGTTCCGCCGCTATGAAAAAAAAGTTAAGAGACATTTGATATCATATTTTTATCATAGCAACTATGATTTAATATGTCCGGGTGTAAAGCACGGGTATTTATCTACATAGCTTTGTCAACAATTTTTTGTCGTATATGTAAATATAATCGTCTGTCAGTATGTGATATGTGATAAATTGGCTGAAATATGACGCTAATTGCCCCACAATAACAGCGTTTCGAACGGGCTATTATAGCGGCGCATACAGTTTACATAAAACATCAATTAATTATATACCTAAACCTTCCTTATGTATCACTGTGTCTATAGATGGCAAGACGATCGGTTCTTTTTGAGTTGTGAGGCGTTGGGACGCGGTACGTGATCTTACTTTCACAGAACTTATAAATGTCATTCTGCACTGCACTTTGTGACCAAATTGATATA
>JWHW01027858.1:142652-158414 GCA_000931545.1 Papilio glaucus
GTCGTTGCTTAGTAAATAGTTAGCAATAGTTATGCTAAACGGTGGCGACATTTCAACATTTGCACTACGTTAAACAATGACTCGCCATATTTACACCGAGCCTGTATCCATGGTCTACTTTAAACGGCGGGCATTATCTCAATGGTACCGCCGATATGCACAATGAGCGAAAGTGGTTATATATATAGAATGTACTCGTAAAGTCGGGCCTCTGAGCTTTTGCCTTAGCAACGCTGACAACAGGACCGGTTCGCACGTTTGCGAAACACATCGCAAGGTTCGCCCACCATGTCTATACGAAGAATACTCGACTATTATAAAAGCATTGTTACATCTAGCCAAACAAAATGCCGAAATTATCTCGAAAACAAAATGCGACGGCCTTTAGGCACCGTAAAAGAAAAGGATTATTGTTGCCGACTACCGAATACGCCTATCCATCATCTTATCAATGTAACAAAGAGAACTACGGAGCCGAGAGCAAAACTAAGATTTATTGCGCCAGAGGCCAACGAAACGAGACCGCAAATAAAGAGAAGGCAGACCTTGAGCACCGTATCTGACAAAATCAATCGGACTTCGGACAAAACTTGACCTAAAATATCATTGATGAAACGGCGAATCACACCACAAATTAAATATTTCATCCAAAAACAAAAATCGAGGATGTAGAAACGCATGAGCATGCGTTTCTACCTCCTCTGGGCTATGCAAATTGGGTACCCATTTGTAGGGCGATTATCAGGTACCTTCAAAGTTTATTTCTGTCCCCGAAGAGTAATTTGCAAACGTTTAACCTTGAAGACTAATGTTGTTTTTTAATCACTGAGACGTTCCTTATATTATTGTGTTTCTAATCCAAAGCCATCCAATCCAAATCTAATTCCAAATAACAAGAGCAAACGTGGTACTTAATTCTGGATATAAAAAAATGTGTTCATAAATGGTAATTTGAACCGTACAGCAAAATATGACCGATTTGATACTCTACCTATTTTCCATCACCAATCCATCATTCAGAAATATTATGAAGTGTATTTCTAAACACGAAGACTTTACCTCAAATGATGCATTACTAAATTTGCAAGAACTTTAGAATTTTTTAAAAAGTACTTACATACAGACAGTATGTAACTTGAGCACGGCATCGAATAAACAACTTTACGACATCGTCATCTTCAGACACTTCCGTACTCACACACCCAACGTGTTTTAGTACAATAATGTTGTGTAATAGCAACATTTATTCAACCTGTTTTTAAATGGTTATTTAAGAGATGCGCTAATTTTCTTACGACATTATGTCTACTATTGGTGAATTTAAGAAATATACATAAGTAATATACAAAGATTTCGTGTCTCTAAAATATTTTATCTCCAATATGAGTCTCCTCAGCTTTTATTGTATGCAAAAAACAACAGAAAACCGTAATTAAATACATGAGGTACATGAGGTATAGAGAATTGAATAAATCTACCATGTACCATACAGTAGCATAAACCACGGAAAGATAAAGAGTATATAATGACAAAAGAGAAGAAAAGGAAGATATAGGGTGTGCAGTTCTTCAATTATCACACGAAAAACAGAAGTTTCAATACTTCTACTCCACGTGACGAAAAGCAAACTTATGAACACATCAACTACACGCTTAGTTATTGAACACTTCATCTTTTCAAAGCGATGAGAACTTATATTTATGATTTCAGATTTCGGGTCAGGAGTGGCACATCCCGCGACCGTCGCTGTCCACCTGCAGCGCGGGCAGCGTGGACGCGAGGTCACGAGGCGGCTCAGCATCCAGCCAGGGCTCTTCCAGCAATCATAGCACGCATGTAAGCCAAGCCATATCACTACTTGACATCATACGCACATACTGTGATTTGAACAACACTTTGTGATAGACTTATATGCGACAAGAAGAATGTTATTTCTAATAGTAATAGTGTAGGTGCAGACGTGATTTGTTTCTGATATACGTCACGTCACATCCGCATTTGTACCGCCAAATTATTTATAATTTTTTTTGTTAGCTATTGATAAAATTACCTTTACATACTTAGTGTTTTGTATCTAGGTAATATTAACCAGATACAATAATATGTATGTACACGAATAGAAACTACGAAAACAAAAACAGGTAATATTTATTCAGTAAATGAATATAAATTTGTAAACAAAAAATAGACTCATCCACTGCACAGTTTTTGTATCTAGAAACCGTCTCAAACCAGCACGCCCACTATGAACAAAAAAAAAGTAATTTTTCATGTCAAAACGTATCAATGTTGGGACAAAAAGTTCCATTTTTATTACCCGTCGCAAGTTTTGAAATAAAATTAAAGTGAGTTTTTGTGATGCTCTCGCATTGCGTATTGTTGTTGTGCTGATTGGCTACAAGATCCGGTACACGACTTCAAAATTATATTTATGGAAACATTCTTAAGCTATGATGAATAAATTAAATTAAGCGGCGCCTGGCGGCGATCCGTGATTTTAAAACTTAGTCACAAGGCAACATAAACATCTACCAGTTTAAATATTTACTGTTTTATTTTGAATCTCATCATCATCTCTCAGATTCAAGGTGTTAAAAACAGTCATTAAATTAATTAATTATAGGTTTTTTCTAACGCCTCAAAATAGATGTTACAATTTTTTTTGCGTATTGCATGCAATAAGAAATAAAAGGAATTTAAATATAATATGTAAATTAAAAAAAAAGGATGTACATTGGAATTTGTTGGTATTTTATTCATGTACACATTTGTAAAAAGCAGGAAATGTAAGGGATAATTGCGAAATATAAATCCGTGTCCTCCTTTAAGTCGTCGGCTTGACCGCATTTATCTATTTGCTCAGGAAAGGTTAAAAAGAATGAACAATCTTGAACGAAAAAGTTTGTCTGGAAGTACGTCTTTACCAAAAGGAAAGAATGATTTTATGACAAGGTCATTAACAAAAAAACGGGGAGGATATCATATCATAGTAATATATGGAAATCGATAATTTTTAGCATGAGCCACATGTTTATATAATCCATCCATCGTTAAGTAAATTAGGTTCAACTTTGAATGGAAATGTGTTGGCCACAAGTTTTATCAAGATAATTTTAGTGTATGTAAAATTGGATGACACAAACTTGCTGAGATCATACATTACGCGCAGAGATCATACATTAGGACATGAACTCTTTATCCTATATCTTTTTTTCAGAGTGCGTCATCGGGCTCATTGTTGCTTAGCGCCGCAAACTTGGCTCGAATGAATGGAAAAAATGCCGTCGAGGACGAATACAACTCGTGTCCAAAACCTATCGGGTACGGTCGTAAGCCAACCATGACTAGCACAGTCATGTCGATTCCAGAAGAATCTCGAGAGATGGCGGACAAATTCTGGACAGACGTTAAACGTGGGTCGGTATCTGGACAAGACGCCGCTTCTGTGGCGAGCTCTACCCACTTCACAGTGGTGAATGGGTTCACGAAGCAACGCACTGAGAAGGAACCTAAGACGTGCTGCTGCAATCACTCCCACCAGATCACCGTGCTGGTCATATCGATGACAATACTGCTTTCGGCCTGCATATTAGCGGCCATTTGCTTCGTGGAAAGTAAGTTTGAATCTTTTAAATCTCATACCTATGGAAGTTTTAATTATGGTCTACTTAGTGCTGTATACACGTTTTATGAGTCATTTTTATGAAGGCGATGAAAGCTTTTTTACCTTACTGTATGTTAGGACAGAAAGTCTAAACTGAGTTACCATCATGCTAGACCTCATTATCTGAATCCTATCTGAATATTTTCCGAAAACCTATTTTAATAGAGCGAAGCGAGCTTTCGGACACCAGTCATGAAAAAAACTCTCATGAGAACAAAAACTGCCATTGTTTAAAAAAGATTTGTTAAGAAAATAAAACAAAATGTTGGATATAGACATCATTAATATCTAACACTCTCGGTAACCGGAGTGGGGTATTTATATGTTTTCTCTATACTTTTTTTGTTTTTAATCATACTGTTCTTTTCTTTCAGTGAGGATGCGGAAGGCGACAGGCGTCTATAAGTATTCTTAATTTTTGTAAGAATATCACAGATTTACGGAATGTTTATCCTTTATAGCAAACAGTTAGGTGTATATCAGTAAAAATTATTTCAATAGATAGAATCCAGTAAATTCTGATAGTTAGGAGCATAAACAAATGCTGCTGTAAAAGTGGCAGCATTTGTAACAATAACATGCCTTAAGTCCAATGACGTAACAGCGATGTGCTTGTACAGTGTACAAAAAAATTACATTATGTTGAAATCTAATTAGATTATGAAGGTGGTACTGCTTTTCGGCTCACTGTAGAAATAAGGACGCACACAGAAGACATGAGTGGGCAGGTGCAATCCATAAGAGTATAATTTCATCACCATATATTTATAATAACAAAAAGCCCATTGTTTCACCCTAGGTATAACTAAGTGCAATAATTATCCAGTTTGAATTAGATTAATTTAGTATATTATTTAATTTAACACTATTTATTTTTGAGTGCTCAAAATTGAACAACTTTTATCATTTAAAAATATTAAGAATCACTTACGAAATTAGGCCTAAGATTGTATGTTAATCCTAGTTGATTACTTTAGATGATCATTGTATTGTGTATTCCTAGTACATGACGATTGACAAGTCACGTTCGGAACCTTATAAACTCAGTGAAAAGTGATTAGTGATTATTGACTCCCTACCCCCAATGGTACATACAAGACGTGAACGATAAGTGTATTGGATAAATGAAAAAAAATCCTGTACATTACTGTAATGGTATTAATCTTAGTAATCGTTAAATTGTCGACGCTATTTGCATGTGATGTTTGTGGTTTCTAGTATGTTTATAATGGATTGTAAATAAACATTTGGCTATTGTACACACTGATGTGTAATAAATTAGTTTTAGGCCTTCTTATTTATTACTTAATTCAGTACAAGTATTAATAACCACAGAATTGATCGTTGGGTTGTACATTAGTGTAAAATAATCGTTAAAATGTGTGTATTTTTGTTCAGGAAATGGAATTGTACATATTTTCAATAAATTCAAAGATGATATATAAAAATTAAGACTCATAAACAATCTATAAAATGTACAAAAATTTAAAGAGAATGCCAAAAAAATTTAAAGAAAAAACCATTATAAAACTATGTACATAGGTACAGAAAATAGGGTAACTGCATGTACATACATATAGACAAATGGTACATCGGAGATACAGTGGATACCCAGATGGATGAATCAATAAGTAAAGGCAACTTTCACCCGGTCACTATTTTTTTATTCACTATCATTTCAGCCACAAGATTTCTCTACTGTACATAGGCCCATGAATGGCCACAAAGATCACAGATGGGCCGACAATCTGGTCAAGGTTGCACAAGTCTACAATGAGGGTGGCAAAGGGCCGATTTTTGTGGCGATTTATAAAAATATATACTAAAATAATGAATAAAATAATGAATTAAGCAAAAAATAACTGCGAAATAAATACTCGACTTATTAAGTACTATAAAGATTGAAATATGTTTATTTACGGATCCAGTGTGGGAGTGTTGTTCTGTCTGAATATGAATATACACATGTTGTATCCTTTGTTACATTCAGTGCAGTAAAACCTTGCAGATTTTCTTATTTTAGTATATATTTAATAAAGTTTACTGCTTTAAAGCTGTGAAATTGTAAATTTTAGGTAGTCTAATTTTGGAAGGACTGTGATAACTGAACACAAATAACCCATATATGTATTGTCTTTCAAATGCAATACTAATAAAATCTATAAAAATTTCCAATTTTTTTTTGATCACCTTTGCATATGCTATATTAAGATTATTAATAATTAGTATTCAGAGTAACCATAGAATACCAGCATGTATGTGTAGATGTATCTATGAATGTAGAAGTGAGAGTTATGTTCCAGGTAGCCAAATGGAAGTCGATAATCACTCCCTACAATTAAGGATTATAAGCACTAATTTATTTTACTATGTAAGAGAAACATATGAAGTTAGAGATTTAACTACTCTTAGTAACAGTTGTTAGATGTCACAGCATGCAAGGCGGTTTTTTTATAGAAAACAAATTAAGACCCTTCAAAAGACTTGGTGAAGTTTACCTTAAGTATTGTTGCACATCAGTGTTACCACTTTTAATAAACACACTTTCACAAATTTTAATAAAAAATTTCAATGGAATTTAAATGTTTGTCTCTATGGTAAAAAACTCTTGTCCCTAACATACTCTTAAATCTAAAATAAAAGTTTTAAGTCTTCTAAGAGAAGGTATAAGTAGAAATCTGTTAAAGCTGAAAAAAATACAGTGGAGACATTTTTTATATATATCCCTCATTATCATTATTTCATATAGTTCTAACCTAAACTGAGTGAATGACATGGCATGGAAGATTACAAAGCTTGTGAGCTATAAGCTCTTCCTGACCTGCTACATTTTATATGACAATAGTAATAACCTTCTTTTACAAGTTATACCTCATATTAAATTTTAAAAAACAATCTACTTACCTCGACTTCCTCTAATGTCTGTGTCCACCTGTAATTCTCAAGGTCACACCCATTTCCAGTATTTGGCTTGAGTTTCCCCTTTTCTTTAGGGTCATCTTCCTCTTCCGATGCATTCTCAACCGGTGTTTCATTGCTGGGGCCTTCTCCATCTCCAGAGTCAGTCTCTGGAAAAAATTTAAATTGACTATGGTTTTTATAAGTATCACATTGCATTTTTTTAATATCAAAAGGGGTCAAACGAATCTTGCCATCAATGGATGATAACTTGTCAACAACAATGCAAAATCTTACTGTATTCAAATATTATTTGAATTTTAAATATCTACAAAAAACATGATCTTACAATTACACTGATAACAATGACAATGCAGAGCGAAGCTCCATCGACAACTTGGTCATAAAATATGATATATACTTTAAATAACACACTGTCAGACGTAAAGGCTTTTAATCACTAATAATCTTCACAAATGTCACATAAGCATATCATATCCAAACACAAAGTGGTTGGTAGTTTTGTTTATTAGGGTTTGAGGTTATGCAAATAGTAATTGCAGATGGCAATGGGAGTGTAACATTTTAATGGTGCATCATGTTATGCATCTAATGCAATATATGAATTATAATAATATTTTAACTGAATGTGCACACCTCTCTCGCTTCTACATTCATACATCTATGCATCCATGCTTGTCAGTTATGGGTGCTCCTTATATCGCCCGTTTTTTAGTAAGCCACTAATCTGATTGATAAAAGTTCTCCTAGGGCATCCCCTACCAGCACTGCCACTCACTTTTGCTACATAAATTTGTTTCATTATTCTCTCTTCATTCATCCTCTCAACATGCCCGAACCACCTAAGCATACCTTTCTAAAATTTAGTCACAACATCCACTTTTAAACCACACTTTTCCCTTATAATGGTATTTTATATAATTATGGCAGGGTAAAATACCATATTGTTACTTACTGCTTTTTTTATCTTTTTCAATATCTTCTTGCATTTCAGCAGCCTCCTGGTCAGTGATTTCAGTCACTGTAGCAGGCTGAAAATCTCGAGCAAGTCTTTCTTGTTCTTTTTTCTGTTGTATATCTTTCAACCTTTTTTCAGCATCCTCTTTCTCTTTCTTTGCTTTATCTGCCTCATCGCGTGCTTTTTTTGCTTGATCATAGAAGACATCTTTCACCACCTGTAAATATTTAAATAATCATTTAAAAGAAATGTAATAAGCAAGTTATTGAAGAGGCTGTCACCAATCACATAATCGGAATCTGGACGTCGACATTAAAATGTTATTCACTTACTTTTATCTAAGAATAGTATATCTTTTCTTATACTGCCAGACAAAAGTTTAAGATCACACTTAAACATAATTATCCATCAATTGTAAGTAGTAGTAGTACCCCCGACCGGGTTCCCGCCTTGTCGTGGCGGTGGGGCTCCGTAGCCGTGGGTGAAGCTAAGAGGAACCCACGGCCGGCCCGTGAGGCAGGACCGGCCAGAGGGGCTGCTAGGGGTGGGCTTCTGGGCAGCCCGCCCCAGAGCTGGTGGCTGCGGGGATCTGTCCCCGCAGCGAGTGAGGGTGAGTTGCGGAGGGAGAGGATTGCTGGTATTGCGGTGTGCCACTTGCCCTGCCCTCCGCGACTCAGCGGGGTCGCACCGCAGATGCGGCGGTGGTGGTGCTGCGAGGGGAGGGATAAGTGGGCGTCGCGGTGTGACGTGCTAGTCATGCACTCGTGGCGCCCACACCATGGCTACGAGGGAACGTTTGGTTTTTAGTGGGTACGCCCCTCGTGGGGTAAGGCCCACAGACCCCCCCTGATGCCGTGAACAGTGGACATGCATAAAGCGCATTTTCCAAACGTAAAACAAAAAAAAGGTACGTAATAATATTTTTATAATGTCCTGATTACTAATTACTTGGCTTTTGTTAAGTATCGGTCAATAATTATGATGACCTGAAAACAATCTATCTCAAATCAACAATCTATATCAATCTCAATTAGTCTAAACTTGTGGTTTCTACAGTAAAGATGTCATAAAATGGAAAAAGCTCGAGAAATTAGCAGTGCAGTGGGTTCTGCCATCATAGTTTTATATAATGAAGGCAAATCCGAAAGTGAGACTGCTTCACATATGGCGCAATAACTCGATACAAGGAGACAGATAGTTTTAAGGTTGTCCAAGCTCGGGAAGGCCGAGAGCTACCGCGTCTAATGAAGATCATTTCATTGTTGTTACCAGCAAGCGAAATAGACGCTTGACGGCAACGGAAATCCGCATTGAAGTGAACAAAACCCGAGTTAAACCTTTATCATTGACTACAGTAAAACGGCAACTAAGAGATGAGAAGTAGTATGGTCGCGTTGCTAATCGAAAACTGCTAAGGCCGCAAAACAAGAAAAAACGGATGCAGTGGGTTCTTGCCCATAGAGATTAAACTGAAGATAATTTTTAAAAAGTGCTTTGGACCGATGAATCCAAGTTTGAACTATTCTGTTCAAAACGAAACAAGTTCTATTAGATGATTAAGCAGATTAATTAAACATTTAATATTTTATTGGAGTTTTACTTTATTTTCCTACTTTAATTAAGGTGGTCTTAAACTTTTGGCCTACATTGTATATACATAATATCTAAGATAGCAAATTTATGGAAGAGAGAATGTCATGTGAAAAGGAGTTTATGATATGAATGTGGAGAGATATATGTTGGTAGAGGCAGGGAAAAGCTAGATGTATTGTGTGAAAGGTGACATGAAAGAGAAGGGGCCATTTTTTTCCTTTTCATGATATGATAATGCTTATAGTGCTATCTCAATTGTTAGTCTGTTTTTTTTTCACAATACACTTTTAAATAGCTGTTTTAAGTAGTAGTGTTAGTAACTAAAGTAAATGTAAAATAAGATTGAAAAAAAGTAAATGAGAAAAAGAAAACTATATATTACACAGTACATATTACTTGGACAAAAACTGAAAATAAATAATTTATCTGTTATTACTAGTTGACTATGTGTAAAGGAAATGGTACCTTCTCCCATTCTCCTTGTTTTCCACCAGTAAAGAAGTCAGTTTTTCTTGACAAAAATCCAACAATTGTGGCTAACAGCTGAAAAAGAACAAATTATAGAGTAAATTACATAGAACTATTATATTAACTAGGGCTTCGGAATCATTGGTTAATTATTTTCCAAAGATGGAAATTTTTGTAGGATGATTCCGCATATAAGCGTTAAAAAGGTGTACAAACTCACATTCGAATTTATAATTTTAGTTAGGATTACATTATTTGGTTGTAACCTGCGCACTAAGGAACTTGCTAGAAAGTTCGGTACTATGGTAACGACATGTGCACTAGGCTAGGCTAAATGTAAAATCTGAGAATATATAAATGAAACAAAAACCTTTATTTACATCCAAATTATAAAATACGAAATAAATCTGAGTAAACTAGAGTAACTTACGTCTTTCACTCCACCTTCATGTTGCTGTGCCATTGCTAGAAGCATCGAATCAAACCTTTCAGGATCGTTGGCCATTTTAAAGCTTAAAAATAAAAATGCAACACTAATTGCTTATTATTACTATGATATTGTCAATAATATTGAGATTTAAGGTCTTCTCATTTATGAAAAAGATTTACCGGCAACAATACAAAATACAACACACCACACAATGCTGAAATGCAAAATAACTGGATGACAGGTTGACAGGACAGATAGCAAATCAAGCGAAGTTATAACATGGGAGAATGTGAGAGGTACTACTTTACGTTACGTTTGTAATAATAATAAATATGCTTATAGTAATGATTACTTCATAAATAAAAAATTATAAACACATGAAATCGTCTACTATTGACTGTGCGTTTAGCACAGTAAAAATTATAACTAAGATTTCATACCACAAATATCGATGTTTATGTTTGGTCAGTGTGGCGAAACTCTATGAAATTTTATCTAGGTGAGCTTTGAATTTGACGATATATTTCCATGACTGACGTACCGTCCCGTACCGTCATAAAATCTTTGACTGACGTCATGAGGGGCTATCATTTGCTATCACCTATGCTCTTTAAAGTATAATGCTTTGGTTTGCTTTCCGCCATATTTTAATTAACAAAAGATTCAAATGAAATCTACCAACACGTATTATCATGCCTAATGTGAAATTTGTAAAAAACCATGTAAGTGTGACAGAAAAAAACGCTTTTTTTGTGGCGAGATTTCTCAAAAATGAAGACCTGATGATGATGAAGTGATATGCTTACTTTTCTACGTAATTTATTAATGCTAGGGGTACATACAAAACGATACGTTAAGTCAAAGAAAAATGGGAAAGCTGGAATTTACATAAATGCATCCTTTTTTATAATCCAGAGATGCGAATTTACAAATTAGTAGCGATTAAATTTCAATATAACATATTTACACAATATACCCATATATTTTTGACTTTCTCTTTGAAAATCGATTGTTATATCACATAAAAACGCGTATATTTGTCTACTGACCCATTGAATAGGTAATATATTTCTCATCATAACTACATTTACAGAATGAAAATCGGTTGAGTGGTTAAGTTTTTATGACAAGTTTACTAAGAGGGCTCACAGGTATGTCGAAAAATGCGTTTACATGACTGGCTATCAAATCAAGGCTAAGGCTATCTAATCAAGGCTTCCAATAGGTTAAAGAGGAAAACTACACCTGTGTTCTATAAAACCATTTCATAAGTTTCAGAATTTATTAAAAACTTACCAGTCTTTTCTCCATAATATTACTACTACTAAATCATTGATTCTGGAAAGTTACAGAAAGAAATAAAATTCCCAGTTACACTTCTTTGTATTGTAATACAAATACATACAATAATATAGAGTTGCTGAGTTTCTTTATGTAGAAATAATGGTACAAAATTGGTCGATCTGCATCAGTTTAAAGATGCCTATTATGGTCTCAAGGGTTGAGATAGATCTATTGTGGAAATTGATATGAATTTTATATAATTGACGTATTAATTATTTATCATTACTAATTTATGATTTTAGATGCAAAAGATTGGGAAAAGTATATGTGAATAGAAAAACTTCAAAAAAATTTCAAGTCATTTACAACCCCATGACTTCAAAAAAAGCACAAAATTAAAACACAATGCCATTCCATCTTTGGGAGTAGAGCTAAATCCTTTGTCATCTGAAATGCTTGAAGATTTTCCCTTTCATGTAGCAAAAAAATTACTTGAAAATGAAGAAAGGAATCAAGTTGTACTTCAACGAATATTGGTAAGTGTTATATATTAGTTGGTAATTTGTTATAATTTCTTTTATTTAATTTATTCTGTATTTCTTACAAAAATCTAACTTCTTGGAAGAGATCTTGATTACAGTCTTACATCCTTTAACAACATTGTATGACATTATAAGACTTTTACATTGTGATAAGTATACACATAAGCAGAAGCTATAAAAATAATATGTTAGAGATATCATCATTGAAAGTCACCTTTCCAACAATATAATTGAGAAATCTAGTCGTTCACGCTTGATGCCGTGACCAAGGGAAAAAGGATTCATCTTTATAGATATATATATTTTGAAACAGCCAATTATTTTATATATGTAACCAACCAATTGTCAGAGCAGAAACTTTTTAATTGGGCTAGGCAAATTCGAAAAAGTTGGCACATTCTCAGTTGAATGACTCATTGACAATATGATGTTTCATTTCCAGTCACTTTCTAATTGGTTGAAGTACAGTAGGTGTATTGTGAATCTGATAAAAATGTCTTTCGGCAAAACGAAACGACCGCGCTGATTGGTGGAAACTCTATCCTGCGCCACTTCTTTTATTTGGTTATTTTTCATTGTCCATAACCTGTTTGAAAATAAATAACTTGTGTAATTTTCCAAATTTTTCAACTATTTAATGTTGTGTATATTTTAGTTACTAATGCTACGAAAATAATTTAAAAATAAAATCACACTTATTTGTTTACGTTTCGCGACTGCCAACGAGGAGGAGGACGGTAACGAATCAAAAAAGCGGATCTCAAGTTTCGACCAATCGGCGCTCAAAGTTCGTTTTGTAGACAAAGACATTCATGTATATTGGATAAATATGCGCCTGCCTTACGTTGGCTCTTTGTAAAGTGCCTAGAAAAGAAATGGCACATTCTCAATAATGCGTTAAACTGCCAATGTGCCGACCGTTTTGAATTTGCCTAGCACGATTATAAAGTACCTGCCCTTACAATTGGTGGGTGTCATGTACATTTACAATACTACAGTTCAATTTATAACTATTACACTTGTAACTGAGATGGGTAGGCATAAACTAAGTGTCCATTTCATACTGTCTATTTGCTTGGTAAATAACAACTAGATAAAGAAGAAGCAGTCAAAAAATGTCTTAATATTAATTATAAATATTTTTTGATTGAGTCTATGAATTAGCAATTTAATTTTTTTCATAGGGTGGTTGAATGTATGCCTTTTATTCTCATCTATTGCTTGCTTTTTCATACTTACAATTATCCTTATTTATATAATGGCATTAGAGTTATAAACCTTGTTTTAGTCAACCAAAACTCTATTTTAATTGTGATCAAAATCTGCTCTCCTGTCCAAGACGGTCTGTGTAAATAGAAAAACTGAACCTTGTGGTGCTAGAAGATTAACACAACATTTGTCACCTAGGTAAGCCCAGGTGTTTGCAATAAGCTATATTTTGTTTCATTATCCACCAAAGGTTATAAGTTATATAAATAAATAAATAAAATAAATATCAATCAATGAACAGAGAATAACGAAACAAATTTATGTTTCAAAAGTGAGTGACAGTGTTGGTAGGGCCGCCCTAGGAGAAATAATATTGATCAGATTACTGGCTAACTAAAAACCGGCGATATAAGTACCACCCATAACCAACAAACATGCATGCATAGATGTATGAATGTAGAAGAAGCGAGAGAGGTATGCTAGGATCGTGCCAAATGGAAATCCATGATCTCTGCCTACCCTTGTGGGTTACAGGAGTGGGCCCATATTTATTTATATGAGTAATATATAATTTTTATAAAAACTATAATTAATGTTTTGAATTGAAATACAGAGCACTCAGTTAGTACATTGCACATATCATTATAAATATAAATAAATAAATATGCGCTCACGACCGTAACCCAGAGGGGTAGGCAGAGATCATGGATTTCCATTTGGCGCGATCCTGGCACACCTCTCTCGCTTCTTCTACACCCATACATCTACGCATACATGCTCGTCGGTTATGGGTGCTCCTTATCGCCCTTTTTTAGTAAGCCACTAATCTGATCGATATAAGTTCTCCTAGGGCGTCCCCTACCAACACTGCCACTCACTTTTGCTACATAAATTTGTTTCGATATTCTCTCTTCATTCATCCTTTCAACATGCCCGAACCACCGAAGCATACCTTTCTCAATTCTAGTAACAACATCCACTTTTAAGCCACACTTGTCCCTTATAATGCTATTTTTAATCCTATCATTCAATGTCACGCCTAACTTACTTCTTAAGGATCGCATCTCAACGGCATTAACTCTACTAGCATGCTTTTCCTGCCAAACCCAGCTCTCACTTCCATACATTAAAGTAGGGACTAGTACAGCATTGTGTATTGCCAGACGAGCATTATAGTATTATAGTTATATTATATTATTATAGTCCAATAAGTATTCAGTTGGTCCTAGAGCCGAGCCTTGTGCTGTGCTATCTTCGGTTTGTATATAGCTACGTAACAGTAATCTGCATTTTTATCGAACGAATGTTTGACATGGTTCTTTAAATTGATATAACTTTTAATTTATAAATCGAATGAGATAAAACAAACACTAAATGTTAAATGAAGCTTACCACAACACTTTAGTGAAAACTGCAGTTGCAGTTAAGCCGTTTCTGCAAACAAACATACATAAACAGATAACAATTGTAATAATCATTGCTTTGGGTTATATTTCGTTTATGTATATGGGGGCAATAATAGTTTTTCTCAAATATCTTCCATGTACAGACTGCGGTCAGTTACATTTTTAACCGACTTCATTAAATGTATACAGGTTTGTTTAGTTTGTTACCAAAGTAATTTTCTATAATTTTGTCTATACTTGAAAGAATTGTGATTGGCCTAAAATTATTAAGTGAATTTATCGTTATATTTTTATATTGAATGAATTATTGTAAAAACTAATTGAAAAATTTTAAAACTAATTCTAACAAAAAAATCATTCTTCAGCAGTAAGCTCTTTTCTAATGAATGTATTCACACACTTAATTTTATCTGGTTTATCCACTCCATTTTTTCTTTACAGGTATAACTCCTATGTTTTCAACATCTGACGATCAGCATATTCCTGTTAAAACTCAAGATCTTCATCATATTGTCATAATTATTCAACATAAACTTTTGTTTATGGCAACCGAGTCTATTTTAGATTAGCGACCATTATTGCCAATGACTCCTGAAAACAGCACAGTGTATGGCGTGTTTGACCAGTTATAAAAATGGGTCCAAAACAGGGTCGTTCAGAGTGGTTTTGATGTGCACCAATGTACACTCTGGAATAAATGAACGAACACCGGACATTTAGACATCACAAAAAAGGCAAAGCAGTAAAAAACATACGGTTACAGACAGTACATAGCAAAAAAAGAAAAGACATAAAATCGGGGGCAAGCAATCAATTAGAGTTTAATTTTTTGTGAATGGATATATTTAATTAAGGAATTTAGAATTTTTTTGTTGGTGGATTAAAGAAACAGAAGGGATTTAAGATCTATGGGTTTGGGCACACAAGAAGGAAGAACGTTATACAGGGAAACTGTTCTCTTTGGACAATTAAAAACAATGTGGTCTACAGTGCCCTCCTCAAGGCCACATACACAGATGGGGGATTGGATAATACCCCATCTGCGCAGGCGTGAGGGTGAACAAGTGTGACCAATACGAATTCTGCAGATGACCGACGTCGTTTGCTTGTCGATCAGACGATAGCGATAGAACCATGGCTTAGCTGGGATGTTGGGTTGTATGTCACTGTAGTAGCGACCTTTAATTGATTTATAGCATGCAGCATAAGCTAGCATGAGTCCAGATCGGATTTGGCCAAGGAAAAAAATATCGTGGAAGAAGAAATGGAAATGATCCAGACAGCCTATT
>JWHW01027858.1:164503-178981 GCA_000931545.1 Papilio glaucus
TTGTCAATGATTCGTTCAACTGAGAATGTGCCGACCGTTTAGAATGTGCCTAGTCAAATTATAATGTGTCTGCTCTGAGAATCGGTCGGTGACAAATATAACATATCTATAGTAGATATTATCATTGGTTTTACGTAATTTAAATTTTCAGATATTATGTCTAAAATTTAAGTAAATTTAACCTTATTTAGGTTATTTAATACTTTAAGTAATATAATCAAGAACTAGTATTTATTTCTGCAATACTACTTTTTGTAATATGTATCCTGATAGCTAGATTTTGACCTTAGCCTAGAAGTAATCAGTTATTTTATTATTTCTATTCGTTATCTTGAAATTTTGGCGATTTACTGTATTGTATTCATTCCGTTTCAAACACGTCAACACCAATGGGTCAGTTGGTCTTTGGTTTGCAAATATTGTTGGCTAGAAGAGCGAGGAGTCAGGACAAGACGTATCACTTTACTGGCCTTCCTAATGTTAATAGCGATGCTAGCTATTAACGGCGTGTGCCGTTAGTGTATGCAGGAAAATAAAATATTTCACAACTTAAAAGTGTAAAAAACAAATCCTTACTAAACAAACATAATATGATATATTATGTCCAATTCTAAATTTACTTATGATTTCCATGAGAATCAAACTTATTTACCTAAATTCAAAAATTTATAGCCATTTCAGGTTTACAGATTATTTTTTATTACTGTAACTCGATTTTAAATAAATATCCGATCGTATCCTTGCAATTTTGCAAAGTGCATTCATCTTTACATGTCTAGGTAGTGTATTCCATTCTGTTCTGTTATTATCTATGGATGGAGTCGATGGAGTAAAGAAAAGTGAAAGAAGATTGTGTCATTGGAGGTCATGCACTTTATTTTTATTCGCACGGATTGTGTTATTAGTTGCGTCTCTTTATATTGAAGACGATAATTAAATACTAATGATCAGTATTATAGTTATGTGTATTAAACCGGTATGTGCTGTGTCTAGTATATTATTGTAGAATCAATCATTTTAATTTAAAACCTATATCAAATAATAAACAGCAAACGCAAATTTGTTTCAGTCGTTTCAAGGAAAAACGTAGTGATGGCAGATCAATTCTGTTTACGTTGGAATAACTTTCAAACAAATATCGTGAGTGCCTTAGATTCTTTAAAGTGTTCCGAAGACTTAGTCGATGTCACGCTTACCTGTGAAGGCAGAAATATCAAGGCCCATAAAGTGATACTCTCCGCGTGCAGTCCGTACTTTAGGAATGTGTTCAAGGTGAATGACTTGGGACATTTATAACCTTCATATTCCAAAAATTTATACCCAATATTTGTGTTTATTTATAAACAACTGATATAAATACCTTATCGTTATTTTTCAGGAAAATCCATGTCAACATCCTGTGATTATTTTGAAAGATGTTTCAGCTGATGATATTGTCAGTTTACTGTCTTATATGTATCAAGGAGAGGTGTTTATTGAAGAAAGTAAACTGTCGTCATTTTTACATACTGCAGCACTATTACAAGTTAAGGGGTTAACAGGTGTTACACACCAGGTAACAATTTGATTTTTTTTTATTAAATGTTTAGTTATTAATATATGTTGTATGAATAGTGTAGTATATATTTTGACAGTGGTAGAGCCCGCAACAACAACATCGGTTGTACGTATGGGCTGAATCGACTACTGAAATATCACAAAAGATAGGTGTGAAGTAGAAGTACGCTTCTGTGTTTCGTCTCATAAGTGGGGTGCCATAGGCTCAATTTCAGTCCTTTCTCTTTCCCATCCTTTCATAATAAGGATCAGATGGGACGGGAAGGGGAAGAGGATTGGATGGGGAGGGGATAAATGGGGAAAAGGGAAAATCCTTGTTGAAAGAAAGAAAACAAATTTATTGTCACAAAAAAATACACTTAACACAGACTTACATACAACAACAATAATTATAAAATTTAACAAAATTATAAAGTGTGACAAAAGGTAGACAGCTCAGCATATGCAGGGACTGACTAAATCTTCCTTGTTCTGGTTTTCAGCTGTCTCCTTTGCACTCGCCTGAATTGTTACACGTAAATGGATAGGGTAAATGAGACAAGTATGTTATAAGCTTTTTAAAATAAAGGGAAATTATAAATGGCACGAGAAAGCAATATAAAAGTAACCTACTTACTCATTATGCTAACAAAAATATATTATAAGTATTAAAAATTATGAATGTAGAAGAAACGAGAGAGGTGTTCCAAATGGAAATCCATGATCTCTGCCTATCCTTCGGGGTTACGGGCGTGAGCATATATTTATTTTTACTTTTAAAATATTACTACATTATAATTATTTTCAGAATGAAAACTTTACATCCCCAAGGACTACAACAAAACTGTACACACAGTTAACAATATCATCTAAATCCAACCTTGGTGCAATTCCCAAGGAAACGAAAGTTCCAGCTCTGAAGAAAAGGCGCTGCAGTACGTCAGATAAACCCAATGATATAATTAATGTTGAGACTCACAAAAAAAGTAGAGTCCGAGAACCATGTGATATCTGCAATAATCATAATGATTCACATTCAATTAAGGTTGACAATCCAGTATTAGCATCTGAAAATCATGTGGATAAAAAAAATGATAGCAAAGGGGATAGTCAACCTATTACTGCGAATGGTAAAAGCGCAACAACACAGGTAACTTATAGTTTTTGTATTTATGTTGTGGATGTTAGTGGGGGTTAATGTTAGGTGAAACCACCACATGTTAGCCCCCTTATCCTATTAGTAAAAGATAAATATTAAAACAATTATTAACTCCATAAAAATTAGTACTATATGTTTGAATCATATTGTTTATGGGTAAAAAATGAGTTCAGGCGATAGCACTGGTTACTAAGGGCTAGTTTCACAAATTCTGAATAAAGTGCCTAATAACTAATTGCCAAATAAATTAACGTCCCGTTAAAATAGTTTATATGTCAATTTGTTACTTGTAAGTTCGAGATAGTAACGTCGCATTTTACGTTTCGAGTTACGGAAACGTCTGAGCAAAAATATTTTTTTTATTCTCAAAAGCATTTAAAATGCATCTTTTATGCGTTACATATTTATATACTTTAAATGCATATTCTGCAAAAATAATAATGATACAAAAGCATTTTTTAGAAATTGATTAATTTTATTTGAAATGAAACGTAAGGCAAATGTCAAAGAAACAAATAATCTGTCAATAAACTATAACCACCCAATAACATCCTTAGCTGAAGGAGGATCCACACTACTTGGCACTTTGTTAACCAGTTATGCTTTTTGGAGTTTTTTATTCATCAGATAAGTTGCAAGTAGCTTATTCTGGACATTACTTGGACATTGTGAATGTAATAATTGATGCTTCCCAAATATTTAGTCCTCTTAATGCCTATAGCTCTAAATTTTATATGATTCAATAAGGTTTTATAATGGTTTGAATTTTGTAGTATATAAAACAAAACAGCCCCAACAATAACATTTTTTGCATGAATGAGCTGGCTTGACTGATGATATACCACAACGTCACAGACTGTGCCTGGTAAGTGAGGTCCTGGAGGCTAAATTCTAGTCCTTATTCCTTTCTTTTCTTTAATAACAAGTAAAGGATGGGAAGGAGAAGAGGATTAGACATGGACAGGAACAGGAAATATCCTTTTTTCTGTTTGAACCCTCCTCTGTCTTTTAAAGGTAGGCAATGCAGCTTTAGCTTGTTGCAGATGTCTATTTTGGATATTTATTTTGGAGCAGTGGTGGCTCAGTGGTGTAGGCACCGACTGTAGGTCGCGGGTTCGAACCCAATGGCTGATGTATATATGTATATAGATGTCTATGGGTAGCGGTCACTTAATATCAGGTGAAATTCTTGCTCGTTTGCCACCTTCTTCCTTAAAAAAAAACAATAAGATTTAAGTTTCACTATTGCGCCTATAAGTAATTGAGGCACAGTTAAATATTTTATATAAAACTAAAGGAAGAGTGAGGAAAACAATTCAAAATTATGGTTAAGAAAGTTAAAAATGATTTATTAATTTTGGCTTAGGTGAATGTTCAAGAAGATGTTCCTGTATCTGTCAAAACAGAATGGATTGACGACAACACTTCAACTTCAGGTCCTCCACTGGTAAATTCTGAAAATGATGATAGCCTTCCCGATTATGAAAACAGCATGCTTGCCAGATCTTTGCTCTCAGGTAATTATCGTTATAAATATGCATAGAAGTTGATTGAGTACATGCAAGGTCTGTTTGATAAGTACCCAGTTTCTGAATGAATTAATATATGCCAAAAATATGCATACAACCATTTTTAGAGCATTTTTAAGAGGCGGGAAAATTAAAAAAAACTTATTTTGGGTTTTTTCATTGACAGTGGTTCAGTGAAAGGTTGACCTTTAAATTGTTAAAATGGAAAAAGAATTGGTGTGTAATATGATTCCTGCTTTTGGAAGGAAAAACGTGTGATGCAATAAAAGTAAGTGCATGCAGTTTACTATGTGCACCTTCTATGACAACCATCAGATATTGGTTCGACGGTCTTTAATGAGCTTGAGATTGCCCAGGCCGCCCAATTGAGTTGACTACAGAGGATATGTTTAAGAAAATTGAAAATATCGTTTTAGTCGACCTCCGAATTAAACTTCAAGATATCGTTGATGCTGTAAATGTTTCAATCAATCGGGTACAAAACATATTGGAAGAAAAGTTGGGTATGAAGAAAGTATAGGCGAGATGGGTGATAACTCACGGAGGAACAAACACGGAAGCACCGGTTCACCACTGCCCCTCGGAAATGAAAGAACAGTCAAAGCAGTGAATATATAAAGCAAAAACCGTCCCATCGGTCGGAAATGTCATGGCAACCGTTTTTTGGGCGAACGATAACAGGGCAGTAAATGATTAGATATATTTGACGCTGTGTTGAAAGACAAACGACCACATTTAAATAAGTAATTTTTATCAGCACAATGCACCAGCTCATTCGGCCAGAGTTCTGGCGGATAAATTAACACAGTTGTGTTGCCAGCACGGGCATTTTAATGACTCAGAAATTATATTTTTTTGGATGGCTTATTAAAGTTTGAATATAGGTGGAACAAATGTATAGAGTTAAAAGGTGACATGTCGAAAAATAAATGCATATTGATTTCTTTCGTAAAACAGTACTTATCAAACAGCCCTCGTATATTATAGGTCTTATATAATTGTGTCAAATTCTAGTCAAACTATTCTGCTCCTAAACAAATTTGGGCTTACCATTTTGTTTTTATTTTAAATGATATTAAAAGAAGCTTGTAATGAAAAATAACTGCAACATAATTATTTTCTGTTTTGAATTATTGTGTTGTGTAAAAATAAAATTTCCTTACAGGCTTGATTTTTTTAAATGAATTAGTATTATATTTTATGTTGTGGTTGTTTATCTGTTTCAGGTATAAACCCATCAAAGAGTGATGTCACCCTTAACAACCCACCTACTAAAAAGGTTCCATCCATTATTGATATGCATTGTACAAGGCCAAAAGAAATAAACACGGATTCAAGTGTCTTTGCTAATACAGTTTCAAAAAGTCCAACAGAAGAATCCCTAGTTAAAGCAGAGAAACATTCACCACACTCGGATATGGAATACGAACCTGAAGTCCTTTTGTCTGAGCATCAAGTTGGAACTGACACTGATAACACATATACTCAAGAACAGTCACAAGCATTACTTATATTAGCGGGTATGTCCAGTGGTCCAGTTTTAGGTGCAGTAGCTTCGACATCCAATCACGCAGCCATCTGTGGGGACTGCCCCCACTGCGGTATGAAGTATTCCAACCAGTCCGCTCTCAAGTACCATGTACGATTAATGCATTCAGATCTGACTAATAGGTTATGTTGTTATCTATGTCCTAGGTCATTCACAATGAGAGAAACATTTAAAGAACATATGTGGACAAGTCACGGCCAACGGAATTAATTAACTGTATGAAGATTTGTACCTTTAAAAATATCTATTGATAACTTTTATAAATTTTATAGATAATAAGATGTATGAACTGTTTGTGCCTTTCGCAGTCATGTAATGTTACATTCTATTATAGTTCTAGTGAATGTCACAATAGTTGAGTTGGTTAAGTGGTTTGCCTTTAGATATGGAGTTTTTCTATGAAATCATGAAGCAAAGGTGTCAGTAACAATGGGAAATTATATATGATAAAATACAATTTGTTGAAGACAGGGCCAAATGACAAGATGTCAAGCCTGTTAAAAGATTAAGCTGTGTCAAAAAATGAGCTCATTTGAGTAAAGTTGTCTTTAACAACCTTATCAGTGTAATGTGGGTGTAATCTAAGTTTAATCATTATCATAGTATTAAAAATTATGTACCAACTCATCAACATATTTATTTAAAGTGAGATGAAGGTGTTTAATTTTTGAAATTTACAATTTGCTCTTTCCCTGTAGGTGCTTATTTGTAGTATGGTGCTATTCAAAAGAACAGTACAGTATGCATTATTCTTGGATATTAACCCTGTGACATTATTACAGGATAAATGATTAAATAATGTACCAACTAAAGTCATGTTCCCATTTACACCAACATTCTAGAATTCATTAAATGTATAAAATGTTGGTGGAAAATATTTAACAAATTAACTAAGAACATAATTCCCAGGTTACTAAAAATTTACTTTAAAAAATAATGATTGAAAAGTGACAAGTACAATATTTTATGTTACTTTTGTAGCTAAATAATAGCAGTTTGGTTCAATGTTCATACTGCATGGATAAAAATGTGCATTGAAATTCACTGAAACGTAATTAATATTGAGATCAAAAGAAATATTGTAGTTGTAATATGACATTGTTAGAAAATGAATGGTAAGGGAAAAGTTAGAAAGCGAACTCATAAAGCGTACCTACAATGAAATAAGTGATTGTGAGATTAGCCGTTTTTAATCATTTAATGTCTTAAAAAAGTTTTAATAATTTAATTTTTTTGTTGTTGTGTTTTAACATATTCAGCAATTTCAGAGTTTGTTCATTATGAAGTAAACAAAGCCCCCCATCCCATCCCTCTTTATTATAATAATATAGCTGAGATAAAAATATACACATATCCCCATATAATATGTCATCGTTATTATTGTATGTGCAAATGACGAATTTTATTTAGTGCTTGTTTGTTACCATAGTAGAGGTTACCTTAAACTTATCTCTTGCAAGTTTTTATAAGCCATGGTTCAAATGGTTTTATTTATTATTAAGTTAGTTTTCGGTATCATTTTGTAATAATAATAGAGTATTTTATATCGGTGAGTTTTGTTAAAGCCTATTGTTAGACATTTTATTTTTGTAAGTTTTGAATGTCGATAATTGTTAAAACAATATATTTACTACACTAACACCAGTGTCTAGGTATAAAAAATATATTCCGGTTTTTATATGATTCATGATTGACATAATACCATCGAGCTAACACCTACAATACAGTTGCAATAATGCAATGCATCAAGGTTTTAAATTTCATTAGTAAAGTTAGCAATAAAATAAATGAATGGACAATTTTTGTCATTAATTTAGGTCACCACAATATAAATTATTGCATCGTGTTAAAATTGACGTTATACAAAGACACCATAAAATATGTTAAAGTAATCGTAACCATACACTTTTGAGGGCTATTTTACATGCATTTTGATTATCAAGATAGTACAAGAGGTGGACTGGACAGTGTATTGTTTCCGGGATCTTTGAGATGAGGTGATTTGTACATTTTCAGACTGTATTTGAAATCATTATTTTATGTGTTATTCTAAGCATATTTTTTTTCCAACTCATTTGTCAAAAGAACCCAGAAGATAAAAGTACAAGGTGAGAATTTGAAAGTTGATATTCGGCCAATGAAATATTAGGTTTATGATAGAAAGTTCGTTTTGTATTTTTATTACGTAAACAAGTTTTTTAACTTATGAATAACAAGACGCTCTTGAAAATTATGACAAATGTGAATCATATGTAAACGAATTAATGTGGTTCTAAATTGAATTAGACATTTTATGGTAAAAAAAACCATTATGCTCACATTAGACAAATGTAACATAATTAGGCTTTTGTGAAAATTACAAATAGTATTTTGGAATAGACAATAAAGTGGACGGGATGTTATCCCAACAAATGTGATTCGCCTATAGATAAATTATATTAATTACGTATTTATGCTTTCAATCCTTTTGGTAAACGTGCCAAAAAGATTAAAAACGATATGTTATTTACATTGATAAACTTTGTTTTATTTTACTATAGTTTTATCAAATTAAATTAGTGTAATAGTTTTTTTTTATTTATTCACGTCTCGTTATATTATAATTTTCGTTAATGCTTAGAATAAGGTGAAGTAAATGTATCAATCAGATTAGACTTTTAAGACGTACACTTACCGAGTCGGTAATGCCATTAGTGAAATCTTAAATTATTATAATTAAGAACAATGTCGAGAAAAATAATTATATTTAAAGCGTATACAAATAGTTATAGTATAAAAGAGTTTATATATTGTTGAATAGTTTATTCAAAATTTTACAAGATTTATATTTTAATGTTACGAATAAAAGATGCTTCTGGACAATTGTTTTTCTTTTCCATACATGAGTACGTCATCTGCGAAGATCTATAATAGAAGGCTAAAGTTAACCCGCATGATGTATTAAAATGAGGGTTCTAACGGAGGCCTTAGCGGAAGCAGAGGCGGATGCGGAGGTGAACAGTTTTGCATCCGTGGATGTGCGAAGGTTAACGGAGGCCAAAGTGTGAATGCAAATTAATCATCATCTTCAATGAAAAGTTTTTATTAAAAATAGATAGGCACTTTCACAATTTATTGGAAATCAAAACATTTAAAAATAATCATTACAAATTGTCACCATTGCGCTCGCAACACTCACGTGTTGTATGTCAACGTAAACATGGTTACGAGCGGACGTTCCGATATATCTTCATCCATGTTTTAGGAAGGCGTTGATACTATTTCTTGCATCAGTTCCACGCTTACGGAGGCGGAGGCCAGGTTCCGTTCAGGCACAACTCTAATTGAAATTCACTTAGAGATGGGGATCACCAGTAACGACAAGAGTTCTAGACAACGAGATTACGTCACACGTCAATATCTGATACAAATATTTAATTTTCCTTACATGGTTCTTATAGAAGGACTAGTTCATAAAATAGCCAAAATACTTTCTATCTGTTGTCTACTACTTACATAGCATTCTTGTAAACTGTTCGACCTAGGCTTATGCCATGATATGGTCGACGATGGGAGTAATTGAATGGATGATATTTTTATTAAATAAATATTGTATTTCAGCCTACAAATAATGTTATATTTTATTATTACGAAACGGCAAATAATACCTTAACCTCTAAAGTCTAATATATTGAAACTGACACCTCTGCAATGTTTTCTTACGATTATCCCAGGAGTGCGTTGTCATTATTAGATAATAAAGTTATATAATTCTAATAAACCCTCAGGCATACTGTTAAGAATTTATAATAAAACAGTATAATTTACAGATGTTTAACTGAATAAATAAAATAAATATGCGCTAACGCCCGTAACCCAAAGGGGTAGGCAGAGATCTTGGATTTCCATTTGGCGCTGTCCTGGCATACCTCTCTCTACATTGATACATCTACGTATACATGCTAGTCGGCTATGGGTGGTCCTTATCTTTTAATTCAAAGAAATGATTTTTTTGTTTTTACATTTTTGTTGTTTAAACTTGATATTTGTATACTTATTCGAAAGTTGGCATTAAGTTTTTAACAAATATCAATCATATTTCAAATGAAAAACGGAGTGCAGTGTGTGAAATGCATAGTGACACAAGCGCCATGCCTAGTGACGTAGGTACGTTGTGTAGACAGGCTGTGGATGTGTAAAGGCGTTCGAGGAAGCCCCTCAATGCGGAGACAGGCCGCTGGGACGCTATTGATCGTCATCCGCCGTCAGTGGCGAGCGCCCTATTGATTCGCCGCAATCTGCATGATAACCCGCGCTTGGCTTCTCTCTTCACTGTTCGCTACAGCACACTTTAGAACTTGCTCAGCAAAAAAATTGCCGTATTACAACTGACTTTTAACTTTTTATTCCTCATTAAATTAACAACTAATTTAATTACGAATAACACGTAATACTCATCGTATTTTAATACTATGATTAAATAGTATTGTATTCATTTGAAGATGTGAATACTAAACTAATGTAAAACAAAATAATTACTTTCGTCTCCTACTGGTAATAAAGATATTTATATGCTTTTCATTGACTTACTTGAACATGAAGCAAAGGTAAGGTTACATTTAACAAGTCCTAAATATGATTTTAAATCATAAATATTGTGATACGGAGGGACATATTTTGAGTATTTATAAAATACCTGAGTCCTAAGTTATAGGTACAGTACAAAAGAAAACTCATTGCTCCTAGCTAGTTTGAAATAAACGAACGTCGACAGTCCGATTCTTTTGTTTATAATTAATTAAGCAAATTATCATATTTCATAACTACACAGTTATAAAACAGTCATTTATTGTGCATAGTTTCAAATTACATTGGTCTATTATTTTTGAATTGATAACATTCGTAGTTTGACAATTGCGCGGGTAAAAGAAAGAGCGAGAAAGAAGACATTCCATCTCTAGCATCTGACGACTGAAAAGTTTGGCGCCAAATCGAATTAAACTTGATTGACCGTGAAGAGAAAATTGTTACTTAAAATTTCATCACTTTACTTTTAATTTGTCGCTTGAATATGTAATTGATGAGAAAAATAATCCTATCATATTTTATATAAAATCTTGCATAATGTAATGCAATATTGTGCAGTAATCACAAAAGAGGTAAAAAAGGTATAGCCTTTTTCTAAATACTCTATTGACTAGATTCTTGTTACTAGAGACCTGGCGAATCGTGGAACCAAAAGGGATCAATAACAATGTTCGTTATTGATTAACGGTTAGTTTGAAACCTGTAGCACGTTGTAAGAACTAATCTATTCATTTTCATGCTGTGATGCATTTCCAGATATAACTAGTTATTCTAGATACGTTCTCTTATGTTTTATAAAGCATGAATTTGAGTTTTATAACTCCAGGCGTTATGTTGTAGTGAATTCAATTAAAAAATACAAATACATATTCATCTTTAGGGTGATTTTTTATATAAATTAATAATTGTATATTTGTCAGCAGTAATATAAGCTAGACATAATGGTAGATTTCAAACTGAAAAATAAGTGGTACATTTTTATTACGAAAGTTGATGTTGAATGTATAAATATGAGTACACGTTGACCATGTTTATTTATTTCTTACTAAATTCTAGAAATATTTAGTTGTGACATCAGTTTTTATTTCAAGATTATAAAATCTGCAACGATCGTCACTTTTAATTATTTACGCTTAGATTCTAAACAGACACAATTTGGCTAAGAGCCCCAAAACATAACCTATTTTTTATACAAGAAGGTGGCAAACGAGCAAGCTGGTCATAGGATATTAAATCAGCACTACCTATTAGCATCAGTAACAAGCTAACTTCCGAACCTCACTCATCAGACGAAATGCAGAAATACTCCTACTTCACGCCTGTCTTTTGTGAGGTCGTGCTATTTCACCGGTCTGCCCATTCGTGTAACAGATGTTGTTGCTGCAGGCTCTACCACTGATAGACCTATTATCTGACCTATTGCTTTCTTCTAGACTTGGGGCCATATTCTTAGGGTTGGGCTTTCTTGTCCGTATTTTTTATTTAATTCTTGCGATGTGTCTTGGCAAATTATAGGTAATATAGGTAAACTCTAAATATCATGCATCGAGCCGTTTCTAATATAAAACTATATCCGTAATCCTTTATTTAAATTAATAAGGACAACAAAACACGGTGTCGTAATCATAACGGACGGCATGGTTCAAATTGTCTTCGGAGTTTTACCGTCAGTCTGTCAATGAATATTCATATTGGTGACAGTCTGAAAGTAATAATTTCGACTGCCTTAGGATGAAATACACTGTGCCACAAAGAAAGTGGGTTGGTTATAAAAAATGCGATAAATATATTTTTTTTATTTTATTTAAAAATATTTGAACCATTGTTTTAAAATAAAAACTAAAGTAAAGTTTATATAGTACATATATAGGAAGAAGTCAAACCTTTTTATATATTTTTGGTGATTGTGTTAAAATAAATTTCAACAATAAAGTTGAAACAAATGTTTGAACAACAAAGTTGAGACACTGTTTTGGCTAAATCATATGAATATAACATTTCTTGTTCAGTAATTCCTTATTCGGGTCAAATTTAAATAAAACCCTGCCACTGAGTGTGTACAAAAATTCTGACAATGCTTAAAGGCGGGCGCTCTGCTGGTGTGTCGCTATCAGCCGATCCAAGAGTGCTTCAGCGATTTGAAGAGACTGGATCGAATATTAGCAGACCAGGAACAGGCCCAACAAGGTGCACGAAAGCGCGGGAGGATCGATATATAATGTTGTGCAACAGCAAAATTCCCCTCCAACCACGCTTCATGAACTGAAAGAAGGTCTGATGGACGAATGGGAGAATATTTCTCACCATGGGCTCAGAAATCTGTTTGTAATGTAATTAATCTAACAACTCCCGATGGTAATACAATATATGTACTAAAATACGTGAAAATTGCTACCGAATTTGCTGCCGATAATTTTTACGTCACTTCATTCAAAACAAACTTTATACTCTTGAACCTTTATGACTTTAATAGCACTATAAAATTGTCTATAATACAGCAATACTTTATTACATTTAGTCCCAATATTATGGAAGTTACTGAGGTTTTTGTCACCGATCCGTTTTGTTTGGCGCTCACTATATTTGCATAAAGCTTTATATTAATTATTCACATTTTTACACTGAATTAGACAAAGTTTTTGTTGCCTAAAAGACTCGATTTTTTTACATCAAGAACGACCGATTTCACGCATTGCTGAAAATCTTGTTTTAAGTTTTTATATTTGTACATCTATTTCAAGTTTCTGTATTAAAAAATATAAGAAATGTAATATTGCAGTGGCTATTGTATGAAATTTCTACCAAATATTTTTTGTTGTAACAGTGGGCTTTTTGTTGTAAATATGGCTAAATCTTAAAGAACTTTTTCAGCGAAACAGTAAATTTAATTTTTAATTTTAATTTAATTTAATTTCACAATTGCTTATTAATAAAGGTATTGTTTTCAATTTCATAATTGCCGACCAATGTAGTCGTTAGTATTTGGTAAATTAAAATAAATATATTTTGAGAAGCTATGTATGATGAAGTATCTTTAATTGGGTTTTAGAATAACAGACGTAGATATTTGGTGTCAGTTACTCCTGCAATAAGACCACCCTAAATGTCTCTAACCCTAACGGTCCTTTAGACTTTTGGTAGAGATAAGTTGTACAGTAAGCTTTGGCTACTGTTTGTCGGAAAAATAAACCTTGAATGGGGATAAATAGGCGATGAAAAATTGTACGGGGAATCCATAAATTACGAAGTTAGTGATAAAAATATCATATTTATGATTTTGTTAAAAAACATATACATAATGTTATGTCCGTTCTACAATGTGTTGCCAATGACGTTTTTCTCTCCGCATCTCTAAAAAAATAATTTTGATGAAATCGGTGCAGGATGAAGAAATATGAAACCTTGAAAAAGAGAAGTGGCCGCTATACCGTGCGAGCAATCAGCTAGTATTTCATAAAATACGTTCCTCATAAAAAATGTGATTAAAGTAAACTTAAATTAGTTGTGTTTTAGCTTCTGTTTAAGTTAGTAAATTTTATTTTTAGGAACGTTTAATTTCTCTGATAAGATTGCTATAAAGTGCCTGCAATGTGTCGAGTCAAAGTATTTATGTGGTGAAATAAAAGTGCGGTTACGGAGGTCTCGCAGGGCACAAGGCGCAGGAGGGGTGCGGGGGAGCGCGGTGCGCCGCAACACTATCGCCGATATGGGTCACTGACGCCTACGCGCGATTCGATTAAACTTTACAAGTTTTCGCCACCTGGATACGAGATGTGCGAAATGCAACAAGTATTTTAAATAATTTCTCCAAGTGTGTGTAAGTAGTTGAAACATCTTAAAAGTTGGTAACGAAAATGAGTACCTATAATGTGGCGGCTATAAATTAAACTGTCCTTAAATTGTACAAAATAAAGTTTATTTTTTATTCATCAGCATAAAGAGTATTTAACTTGTGTGCAAACGTTGTTTGAATTTATTCAAAGTTTTAAATCAGTTCGCTTAACTGAAAGACTATTTTAGCGTTCATCCAGCGAAAGTGTGTACTAATTAATAGTGCAAAGTATCGATCAATTGTTTCACCATGGTTCTAAATATAAAATTCCGTCGGGGAAGACAAAGTTCGCGCGCAACACGGGCGC
>JWHW01027858.1:199709-235103 GCA_000931545.1 Papilio glaucus
TATGTTCATATTAAAATAATGAGTAACTTCTAACCCGAAGAATCGTTAACAGTCTTGCTTCGTGTCCTGAACGTGGGCTCGTCTGATGATACATCTTGCGGTGGTTCATCGGCGTCTTGTGAGTTCTCTCGCGACAGGTCACCGACCTAAAGCGAAGGTACAAATTGTTTACATTTAGTGTTGGAGTGTATTTAAGTATGGAGAATATTTGACAATATTAATTATATATGATGTGGCAGTGAACGCAAATAAAACATGGGGCCATTCTTATACCGTGATGGGCGGCGCTTATCGACTGTACCGCGATTTTAGTTATTTAATTACAACTGTGTGTTGACGTTGACCGAGTTTTGTTTGACAACTGTTGCAGCCGAGCAGATGCTCACACGTGATCAATTCACGCATAATTAATGCTACGTTATTACTACGTACTGCTTACCCAATTTGCGACGAGCTTTGTCAACAGAGCCAATCATTACTTCGCGGTGGTAATAGAGAACAAACTAGCAGTTTAATGAAAACAAACAGCGTGAGCCCCTAATTGAAGAGAATTTTGTTTGACATTACTCTCCTATGTTTCATTAGTTCACTGCGATGTGTGTATCTCTGACAGAAGAATGAATAGACTAATCCGAAACTAGTGCGTACCATCTTTAGACCAGATCACAATCTTACATCGAGTAGGATTGTGGTCAAGCGTTAGTTTATTCACTATAAAAATGTATATAATGTAAATTAGTTCAAACCTCAATATTGCCAGCTGATAAACGTTGTCCGGAAGTCTTAGGTTTCTTTGTTTTTCCGAGAGTCTGTGAGCCTTGCATTACGTGCACCTGTAAACATTTTTTTTAGTAAGTACGTTCGAAATTCGTATTCTCAAACGTCAATTATACACATATCTTCAATTTAAAAGTTAGTCAAATGTAATATTGTCGTCAATCAACGCCATTTTTCCGTCAAAAGAACTGTCAAATCGATTAAAGTAGCCCAAAAATCTAAAGGTAGTCGCGAGTACTATTAAGTTTGTTTTGAGTAAACTATTTACAACATTTTTTATTAAAGAGTAAATCGTTTGATTAGATGAGCATGCGCTCAATTGTCTTAAGTAGCGTTTGTGTATACACTTTTTTTTTGATATCCCTCAAATTCGAGTGATGGACACACACAAATGAATACAGATTTGAATGACGTGCCAGTATTCGGCCATAAGTCTAGAGGTGTTAATGTCACTTACATCAGGCAAACTGTTTGCATTATACATAAAATCTAAGATCGTATCCATTTCACCTGGTGTTTGGAGCGGTCGCGGTCGAGGGTGTGCGGGGCGCGCGGCGGCGTGGGCGCGGGCCGCGAGGTCGGCAGCGACATGTTGCGCACTGACTCGCGGATTATTTGACGGATCGTCTTGAGGAATGCGTTGCGGAAATCTGCGGTGCTGTTTATATAAAAAATTTAATAAAAATATTCAATTGTTTCAACAACCTTCTAACCTTTTACATCGGCAAAATCAAGATTACAATTTACCGAATAAAGTTTTAAATTTTAGATTTGTAGAGGACAAAATTCCAATACTTTACTTAATGAAACTCAGTTTACAGTGGGGCTTAAATTAAAATAAAATTTATATCAGTTTACAGTGGGGCTTAAATTAAAATAAAATTTATAAGAAAAGCTGATTTGTAAATGTGATTTTTGTAATTGTATGGACGAGCGCATGCTAGACTTTACTTTTAATAGTTGATCTGACTATGTAAGCGCCAATAGCCTAATGGCTAGGGATACGAACTGCGAAACATGCACAACATGGTTGTAGGTTTGAATACCTATTGCCATTTGACTATTGTCGTGAACTATTTCTAGTTAAATAGAAAAATTAGTAAATGATTTTGATAATTTACTAATATTTCATATACATGCCCGAGGAGGATTGGCGTCAGACAGGCGTCAAGCAGAAGGCCGGCCGTATAAAAACTATTACAACGGACTACAGTCCTACTGTGCCGACCCCACATAAAAAGTGGGAAAAGGGCAGGAAGAAGAAGAAGAAGAGGTCCCAAATTTTGGCCACGAGCGAATTTTATTAGATGATAAGAAAGAGAATATCGTTAGCATTTAAAAGTTCACAGGTAATCTCTCTTTGGTATTAAACATTTTTATTGCAATTATTTCCCGTCCTTGTATAATGGGGACAATTTCCCAAATTTCCAAATTTCGAACATCACATCGTCGATTGATAATACGATATTGCACATGTGCACTATATAGTGGTCTTAATAAGTATGAAATATCGAATGAGACCACGGTAAACAATCATTTTAGATAAGGAAGTCACGGGCACATCATCATCTGTGAAGTAATCACTATTCTTAGAACAAAGATAAAACATATTATTTACCTGTTAGACAGTACATAGACTTTTTCGGAGCGGCGCTGCAGCTGACTGCGGAGGTGTATGAGCTCCCACAGGAAATGGCTGTCCATGTCCTTAGCAGACGAAGCGCGCACTTGCACCTCTGTCACTGGGATTAGAACTTGGTACCTTATTATCTCAACCTCATTCGAGTTATTTTTCGACGATACACCCTTAAATAGATAATAATAGTTTGCTGTTATTATTGCGAACATTATGTAATGTAAACAGTGATGTGTTAAAATTTACCATCAACTTTTTCTTCTGTCTCAGTCTTTCTTTGCATAGGAAAACAACAGCGGATTTAAATACAAAACACATGGCGTGCAATTCTAATCCTTTCTTAATTTTTCCTAAGAAATCGGAAATATTCAACCATTCAACACCGCCATAGTACAACAAATCACCTGTAAATGATAGAATACATATTTAGTAAATAATTTATGATATCAGTTGTGTTTGAATCAAAATGCGGTATTTACTGACCAGGGCTGAGATCTATGGGTTGTTTGCAAGACTTCTGGTGTTGCCTAAACAAATGATCAAATATAGCACCATATTCTTCGTGAATTCGTTGCATTTCATTTATATGCTCAGCGACCTTCTCCATTCCTTTCAATGCCTCTGTAATATAACAGCAGCGTAACATAAAAAGGTTATTATAAAATGTAAAGAAGTACATAAGCCCAATGTCTTTATAGCCTTTTCCTATTTCCTATAAAAAGTCTGTAACTAAATCTTATTTTGGGGATCGTTGTCGGTGGTCAATTATTAACAGACGAGCGGTTTCCTTGCTTGCTTCCTGCTACCATACATGTCATAAACTTAAAAGTTTATTGTTGAATGCAGGCCTTTCCAAACATAGCTCACCAGTTGAGAGATATCGATATTATGAGATATGATCACGCACACAAATGTCTGTCCTGGGTTGGAATCGAACCTGCGGCGTGAAAAGCAAGTGTCGTACTAACCACGCCAACCGGCCCGTCAATTCTTTCATATAGAGATGGTAAACCTCATGATATTTTATACGATGGTAATCTTACCCACTAAATGGAGATGTTCCTCTGAATTAACGTCCGTTAAATTTCTCAACTGTTGCAATAATAATGGATACTTTAGTATTCGCTGAATCGGTTTAATTAAGTAAGACTCCAAAGTCGACGAGTGTTGTTGCTTGGGGTTGCGCGCAGCTAAGAACTCTTGTAGAGCTTGATTACCCTCGTCTGAAATAAAATGGTTACAGAAATAAAACAAAACTGAAAACTAAATAATTGTCTAACCGTAAAGAACTAATCAAATCGTTTTTAATTCACGAATACTTACCGATCGAATAAAATAATAATAAATATATAACCGTGTTATCCAATTAAGACAATTCCGTAGCCTAACAGCTAGATTGCTTTGAGGAAAAGCATAACTAGCTATCACGATACCCGTCCTGTTACGAGTACTGGTTTCGATTCCAAATCAAAAGTAAAAACTGCGTGTGTGTGTGAGGTTTAATCTCAATAAGAGTGGCTACAATCACAAACTCACATACAATAACTAATTCTATAAGAACATTTTTAATAAACTTACTTGGATGCAAAACCTTCTGAGCCTTGCTGTGACTGGCGCAGAATGAACTGTATAGTTTGAAATGATTGACGTAATATAGGAATGCATTTCCCACGGCAAAGAGGGCGTTCTGCAATATAAAATATAAATTGTTTTAAAACTTTACTATCAGGTTGTACAGTCATATAGTGACGTATGAAATAAATAATCTTACCTTGAATTGATTTGAAAATTCGAAATGGTGGAAGTTTGGTTCAGCCTCCAGGGCCTCTTCTAGATTTTGCAAGAACTGCCTTTGGAAGGTCACAATCTCCTGTATGTTTCCGAACAGAGCATTGATTTCGGCGTTCGATAAAAAAGTTTCCTTCTTCAGAGGCTCCAAGTAATTTTCCAATAAATTGTTAAGATGCTGCAAGCAATGGTAAACAAAGTCCCAATTACAATAGAGTTTTAATATCCCGGTTCGAGTTTACTTTGAAGTAAACATTTCAACCGGAGTGTCGGTTGTCAGAGAGCACAGGTGCTGCCGTTTGAGCGAATCCAGACTCCGTTTAAACTTTTCGGCTTAATTGAATTTATACGGTTTCGATGAATTATCGAATTACTCAATTTCGGACTTGTGTTTATAAAATTTTTGGATTCATTAAAGATAAGTCAGGGGCTCAAAATTCTGTTTATAGAATCAAGAGAGAATTTACATTTCAGGATCTGGGTAAAGGGATCTTGAGATCGAAGAAAGAGCGACGAGGCAAATATATGTTGCAAAGCGAGTAGCAGTGTGACGAACTAATATCGACCAGGTTGGTGACGTAACTAAGAGCATCCGCATCCGACGAGCACGTATTACCTAGACTTATTGCAGGTGACCGGAAATCCATAATTTTTGCATGCCAGTCAGAGTAAGTTATAGAAATATTATAGAAAATTATATGTCATAGAAACCTTGACGTATGCGCGCTCGGTGTCGACGAGCTCTAGTAGAACCTTGCGCAGCTTGTCAGCGTCGGAGAGGTGGCGAGAGGGCGTTGCGGCGGCGCTCGCCAGGCTGCCCGTGGGGCTGCCGCGCCGCGTGTCCGCCGGCGACCGGCACCATCCCGTCACTTGCTCTGCACTCTGACGTTAACAGTTGATACTTTATATATCTCCTAAGTTTACAAATGAATCCCCCATGAATCGCCACAAAGATCGGTCCCCAGCTATCCTCATGTAGTGGCACCAACCTTGACCTGGTCGGTCCATTTTTAGGGGGCCTGCCTAAACTGCGTCGAACCGTACGTGTATGATTGATTGCGGATGTCTAAGGGTGGTTACTTAACGTCACGTGAACCGCTTGTTTTCTTTGCCTCCGTCTTCTAAAAATATTTAAACAAAAAATTTTAAGAATATACTGCTATTTTAATTAGGCTAATCATCATTATTTTCATTTCATTCATGTGGGCTGTAAATATAAAAAATAATCCTTCATCATCAATTATATTTCATATGATATATAACTCTTTCGAATAACTATCCACGTAAAAATTAGTAAAATTAATTGTGGAATTTGAAGTCGACGCTATTGTTTAGTCACCTTCGCAAAGTTCTACAAGTGTTGAGATTGTGGTCGCTTTAGCGTTTACACTCGACTATCATAGTTTAGGTAGCAAGGTTATACGCCGGAACTAGATCGCTTTATTAATTTGCAATCTGTTAGTAATGCAATAGTTAAGAACAGTCATGAAAGTGTAATAATAAATATAAAATAAATAATAATGATGATTGGGTGACTTTTCGGCCCTTTCGTGCAACAGATCTTGCTGTTGCAATCTGTATCATTCTTAATAAATTCATGTCAATGTCGTCGCTTAGTGAAAAAACAGACTGATGACTGCCGACAGAAGTCGAAATTTAAAATTACGAAATAATTGCAGTTTATTTTTACTAATGTCGTGCAATCTTGCTACCTACTAATTTTTATCTCCAGTACATAAAATTATTACACCATATAAGACCTAGGTATCACGTGTGCCTAAGTATAGACTTAATAAAATGTTGGTAGGTGTATACCTAATAAAAGATGGATGTATTGCGTGAACGATGACATGAGCAAGGAGTGGTTACTGTGATGACGATTGAGAGAAAGGCGTGGCATGAGAAGAAAACCGTTTGTTGACTCCACTTAACCTGGGATCGATGAAAATACTTCGGAATTTTGAACTTGTTAAAGTGATCCTCCATCTCCATCAATGTTCAATTTTTATGAATCCTTTCATTACGTACATATAACACTGATTGTAGTGAAAACATCAATAAAATTTCATAAAATTGAATTTGGTCTATTCTCGAGGAGGGTATGGCGTCAGGCAGGCGGCTGGGCGTAAAAACTGTAGCTAAAATCTATACAGTATAGTCTACCGTCATACTGTGCCGAGCTCTCAACGTGGGACCTGGGACAGGGAAGTGATGAACGTTTAATTTTGTCTATAAAGGTTTCTGTATTGGCCTAAGTCTATGGTTTATCTATTTATCTTAGTAAATATCTACCCATTCTCCTCAATCTGTCCTTCAGTTTACAGTTGAGATCTTCCAATTGCTGTATCAAGAAATAAATAAAATCTTTTTTTTGTACAAAATAGAATAACACTGTGATATAATACCTTGAGAAGATTTTCTATTTCGAATGAGTTAGTTCTGGAGCTGACTTTCGGAGGTCCGGTGCTCGCAGAATCACCACCGTGTGCATCTGTTTCGGGACTGTATAATTCTTTACCTTCATAAGGAAAAATAACAATCTGTATTAGTATATTTGAGACAAATTGAATTGTAAAATAAAGCAAATAGATGTGCCCGTGAGGAGCAAGCACTTTTCTCATAACATACTTACAAAATCTTTAAGTTCATAATTAAAATATATTTCCTTGATATGATGAAATGTGTGCCAAGAAAGTCGTACGAGTATGACAGATGAGAGATTTATTTATCTCCTGTTAAGAAAGTTGTACCTGAACATTATAAAGATGTGTATTTATTGTGTGTTTGTGTAAAGTTTAAAATTGCTAAAATCGAATCCCTTCACCGTAATAATTAGTTCATTAACTGATAGACCAAAAGGTCATTATCATAATGGGAACGTTTTGTTTTATCAAATTACTTTACTTTCGCTACAAATACAAAGAATCTAGCCAGAACGTTTTGATAAAAGCATTTGAAAGTGTGCGACGCAAAGAAAATTAAATGTTTGATGTAGAGCGGGCTTTATGACACGGAGTGACACAATGTGCTTTTTTGGTCGAGGTGAATCAACAGCAGGCAGCAGCAAATAGCCTACGGAAAGGGTCACGGCCTTCATTTGAGGCCGCGTCGAGTGTCTACTTGTTTCTAACTTAGTATGAATTTCTACTTGCCTACACGAGTGTTTTTCGTTTATTTTTGTTCAATTTAGGGCCAGAAGCTCGAGCACTTTCTTTTATTTTGAGCGCTTTGATTTTGTTTTACCTTATTAGAATTGTTTAGGTAAAGCGAAATGACCATTAATAAAACATGTTCAAATTAATAATTGCTGTGAAAATAATAATTTTGAGGACACTAACACTTTTTACCGGACTGGTTAACCTAATCGAGATAACTAGGAAAATAGGAGAGGTGCTGGGTTCTTTGAAGAGTTGAGCTACTGCGCCTGACACACACACACACATACACACGCGCGTTTAGTCGTAAAGTTGCGGAAACGTAGGCCTACGTATAATTAATTAAAAAAGACATATCGTAAATTTTTGTACATATTTTTTTAAATAAAATTTTTAATTAATATAAATTGTAAATCTTTATCGTATATAAATCTAAGATATTTTATGTACTTTGGTTTTGGCTATATTTAAAAAATTATGACCTTCCTGGAACTGAAACGGAAAAGAAAGAAAGCTTGGTAAACAGGCGTATATTTTTTTCTTCGTTTATACATTAAACTTATTCTGGCCTGTAAAAGTCACAAAAATACTTAAATATTGAGAACAACACCTATAAAACGCGATCTTTTTATTTACCTTGTTCAACGAATGTACTTATATCCCTATACACAGCTTTCAGAAAACAGTCTGTAAGCCAATTTAGCAAAAACGTTATGAAAGAATTGATAAATGATGTGTTAGTAACGAACAGGGTTACACGGTGAGAGCTTTTCAATTTAAATATCGAATATCCTGTGAATAAAGGTCCGTGTAACGTAATTGTCTTTGCACGGTACATGCCATAACTCATTCCGTAGCGAATATTACAACGGGACGAAAATAGATATTGTTTCGAGCGGCTATAGCGTGTGGCCGCATCAAATTGCGGTTTCAATACGGACAATATCGGGCAAACAACTATGCAGCTCTCATAAGCGCAGTGCTCACATAGTAATTAGCTCTTGTTACTTAGCTCAACCAAAAGCAGTCGTTGCGAATTCAAGAGCGCAGCAAAATTCGGCTGGGCGAGTTTAAATAATGACCGGAGGAAAAATAGCTCGGCATGAAAAAGGGAATACGTTGAAAAAGGACGAGAGCTTAAATTAAATTTATTTATGTTTACAGGTTAAGTCTCCCGTCGCCTTTTACTAAAATTTATTGCTCGGTAATTTTTCACTGAGCCGTTATTCTTAAGAAAGTACAAACAGTTAAACAGTTTCGCTATATATTTTAAGATTAATTGTGAGACATTTTATATTTTGTAGCGAATCATATGTAATATACGGTATGAAAACTTTGTTAGTTGTTTAAAATGTATTCATAAGCAATATCACTTTTATGTTTATATTTTTACGAATTTCTAGTTTTCTTAATACCGTATCAGCATGTTATAGTCTATTTTTCATGTTACATTATTGGATAAAAGCCACAATATTGTAAGTCTGGATCGGAAACGATGCCAAGTAATAGAAAATGATTGAAGAGTTGCTTGTTAGCATCGGAAGCGAAATGGAAATGTTAATTCAATCTATATTGCTCGCTAAAGTAGAATAACTATGCAAAACAATACGATTCCATTTGCTGATTCCGATTAAAATTTAATTGGATAGTGCCGCGGTATGAAGCGACATATTTATTGGATGGTCTATATACATAATGATCGATATTAATTGTTTGCCAATAATTGTGTCAATCGATGTCACCGCATATACTCAGAACAGAACATATTGCACGTGTATTATTAGTGTACCTAGAGGTCGTGTGTACTGGAACGTTAGTACTTGTGTATATTGTACTCACTCCATGCGGGCGCGGGAACGATGAGACCGGATATCATGTCGTCGGAGATGACGGGCGGCTCGCTGGGCGGCGGCGGGCACACCAGGGAATCTATTATGTCGTCGGTAGCGGCGCGCATCACACCGTTCAGTTCCGGAGGCTCCGTACGTGACGACCTGTTTGTAATCATTTCAATTAAGCTTATAAAATACAGGTAATCTAATAAAAAAATATTAATTCAGTGTAAATTGAATATTGATTACTATTGCATTGCTACGCCGGAACGTTATTGGATTAATATGCTCACACGATTCATCTAGAAAACGACAAGTCTTTTACACTTTGCCCCTATAATAATAGGTAATCTAATGTATATATAATAACCTAATAATGTATGTATTTATAAGGAATAAGTTAAAAAAGAACAGGTTCATTTACTAACAGATCGTACTTGAGGTTGAGAGGTTACGTGATTGCCTGTTTATGCTAATTTATAGTAGCATTTTGTACGATTACCGAGGGAAGATTTTGTATGTAAGTGAATAGATTATTTATTTTTATTTTTGAAGGGTAATTGAGTGTTATTTGTGAGAGGACGAGGCGTTTAATAAGTTGATGAAACGTACAGTATTAATACGTACAGTATATAATTGATTTTCTTGTTATTAGTATTCCATGCATTGTACCCACCTTTATATGATTTTATAGCCTGCGATGGATAGTTCATACCTGCCTTAAACTATGTTTTATCAAATTATTGTAATCATAAAGTAAATAGGATTGATCGCTGAATTTCAGTGTCTCCCGATAAGGACAAACATCTTTGATTCTCCAAACCTTACTTTTGTCCTCGCCATAATCGAGTCCGCGATTTCAAAATGAATTTTTGTAGTTTGCGAAACGTAATTTAATTCGCTTAAATAATATTACAAACAAAATCCACTACTTTTCTAAAGAAAAATGATTTTAAATGTATTTATTAATTAGTTACACTTTCAAACAACTGTGGCGCCGAATGTTATGCTACGATTGCCCCTAACTGACATTTTCCGAAGTGAAAGTATATTTTTCTATTGGGTTTTTCTTAATATACTATCCTAAACCATCCCAATTTGGAAGAGAATAACGACGCAAATAATAAGATGACGCGATGAATGTCGTAGATACCACTTAATAGATTAATTTAATAAAATACAAATGAAAGCAACGTATTTCATTTATCGTATAGGAAAATTAATGTTAAAATTAAAGCTTTCTAGGAAAACATTTTTCGTTTTATTTTATAGTGGGTAAACAAAAATTTTCTCATGCGCGGACGCGGCAATTTCACTTGCATAATACATTCCAAGGGGATCACCGCTAAATAGCAACGCCCTTATAACATGAACATTTCTCCAATTGTTATTGTTTTGTCGGTATCATAATCGATCGTAAGAAAATGTCGCTTGTTCCAAGTTACAGGAGGTCCGCGTTTATGCAACTGGCAATATTTATCTTGTCGTGCTCGCTTTGTGTTTGTTATACATGAACTTATTGCACTGCACCTATTCGATTGTATTCCATTTCCAGTTGTTCTTGAATGTTATTCGTACACGGTAATTCGAGTATTTTCATCATACGTTGCTAACCGGTCATTGGTGCGGTTTGCACGTGAAGGAGCTGACCGGGCAATTGCTTTTCGTCGACGACCAATGTCGGAGTGTGATGACGTTAAAATTAATATAATACAATACATTAAAAACAATGTAAAATTATACGCAACGAAGTCCCTTTGCAATCCATTAAATATCTACCTTTTTTACGAAAAAATAATTTCAAATATGAAACGAATGATGTCAATGTCAAAAGACCGTACGGAATGGTTATGTGATATGCATGCGCTCGCAGCTGTCAAACGATAGGTCCGCCACGAACGTTACCTAAAGTGAATATTTAAAAGTTTCGTAATCCTAAAATTCCACACGAAATTACCGATTTTGGTCTTTCTTTTTTTTGGCTTTTCCTATTTTCTTTACTTTTAAACCATCCCTGGATTGACAGCGCTAACACAACAAAAATAATTATGCGAATCGGTCCTGCCCTTCTGGACAATAAGCATGACTAACGAACAGCAATAGATTTATATACATAAAAGGAGTAAATAAAAAAGGGTAGTGATGTAACTGTTATTTTATTTTACAAAACGTTAAAAGGGACACACGCACAAAACCTGTCAACATTTACGACTGACTTACCGCGTGGGTTGCAAGGCTATTGTGTTGAGCGAGGCTTTAGCGGCCTGTTTTATTGTGAAAATAGACAAAACGGTTCAGAACAATGCCATGGTGTCGACAGTGAATATATCGAGGTGAGTATTTTGTCGTGGAATATTAATTGACGCGGCGCGTAGACGTCAGGAGGCTCGGTTGCGGCTCCTACAATGGGCGGTGCGATACGGCGCAGGGCGGTCGGCGACGCCGCAGGGCGAGGGAGTATGTAGGTCGCACCGAGCGCTTCAGTAAACTTGTCGCGGTCGCAAAAGGTCAGGTGTATGAGGGCGGGTAATGCCTATGAAGGCCTCCGCACCGCTGCCGTGCGCCGCGTTCAACTTCCGTTCTATTAGGCCCCTGAAGCTCGGTTTCCTGTTCCACTACCACTTTATTGAAGCAAAAGTTAAGTTGTTTTTTCCTCTTCCTATATACAACTGCCAACCTGAATTATTTATTTCCAGACGACAGTTCGGAACGCGACTACCAGTAGTGATTAATGATAACCTTAGATGACGGTGTAAGATTCGGAAGTTAATAATGCGAAAAGTTGCCGCTAAACTTACCTCATCATCATGACAAGCGAGAGCTCCTCCTGCAGTACGCTCTCCAAGTACATCATATCTAGGTCGGACACGATCGCTCCGTTGATCACCATTATCTCGTCGCCTTTGATTATTCCTGACAAAGGAGACAATAATTGCAACTCGAACGTTGAATTGATTTTTTTTTGTACAAAAAAAAACACTGAGACGTAGCGCAATTAGTCTGCGAATTGTGTTTTCAAACGAAAAGTAAAATTGTACTCGTGTTTTATTTTAATGGACTCTTCGAATATTAAACGAGATTTTAATCAGGCAATCTATTCTGCTATTTTCCATGATGAAGTCAATATGACAATTACAATTTAAATATCAAGGTCTCTTATCAAGGCAATTTCCCAATTCACAATCCGTGCCCGTGGATGTTTTCATTTTCTACAAATATACAACAAATCAAAGCTTATAACTAACACATTTCTTTTTTTCAATCGAAACTAATGTAATAAATCTGAAGAGTTTGTTTGCACGCGCTTATCTTACGAACTAACAATCAGATTTTTGCTTTTGACAGACCACTTATTAAGAAAGGTTACAGGCTATTTAACATAAAGCTACAACCCTCGGGAGAGAAGGAAGGAAAACTCAAAACGACCCTTATATATGTTAACAATAAAATTCAAAACCGAATACAAGTAAAATAAATAAAATCACGTGAATAGGTAGTTGTTTCATAATGGCGCACGACTTGCAAACCACAATTACACAATTAATGAAAGGAATACCAAATCCACTGTGATACCAACGATCGACCATTGTTGCACGATTGTGATACCGTGTTTGTGGCAGATTTAAATAAAACAATTGTGTGTTCAGAATTACCATTTTGCATGGCGACGCTCTTGTCCTCTACGCGGCTGACGTAGCAGCACAGCTCGTCCTGTCTCTCCGCGTTCTCTATGAGCTCGGCCTCCACGCTGAAGCCCCACATCTGCTCGAGTGTGTTCCGTTGCAACTCCACTTGATATAGGATCTTGGCACATACTTCTACCACTTCGTGAGTGTGGAGCTATATTGAAGGGGGAGAATAAAGAAATCTATAGTTTCTTTTCTATTTATTAAAAAGTATACATACAGGCGAACATATGAACGATAACGCTTACGTTAAACGTTGACGTTCACGCACACAGTTTTTATGTCTTGTGCGTATTTTTATATATTTAGTGGAATAATTTAAAATATTTTATTCTTTTTTGACTTGAAGTGATATGTTTTCAGTGTTACAGGCATTTTATACAAGCAAGTGTAAATTACATAAGCTCTGTGTACATAAACATTATGTAAGTAGATCAGGTTGCTTCCCATCATAGTGTAATTAAATTCATTGGGTTCCGTAATTGGTCCCCGGGGTCCGCAATGATTACAGGAGGGTATCATTAAGTGAATTGCCTGCCTGTTGCGGCTTTAAAACAACTTTAATATTACCAATTTAAATAATTACTTTTTAAATTGAATTAATGTGGTTTCTGATATTTTTACACAGAACCAATTAGCGGAGTGGTGGCAAGTCAGTCTATTTATCCTACTATGTTAAGGTCGGGATTCAAATACCCAGTTGACATTAACCATTAACATAACACATCTTTGTTCATTTGTGTATGAAATAGGCTGTCATCCGTGCAAAACTTTGGACCAACAAAGCTCAGCAAAAATGAATATTAAATGCTATCTTTATTCATTAAAGCGAGTCGTTAGTACTCTGGCATAAAATAGAGATTTAAATATCGATAACAAATTTGAAAAAAAAAAACAAAGGTGTCTACGAACGCTGTGATTAACTTCTTACTGGATGAAAATGGATTCTTCTAAATGGATTACTTCAGTTGCAGTGTTGAAATAATGAAATTAAGTGACATTTTAACAAGACCTATATTTTATAAATGGTTTTCTTTTACGCTATTTAAATTACAATTCAAAAATTGTTTATATTGTAAAATAAATAATAAATTTCCGATAAAGAAAAACCGTACTGTAAAATACAGTTCAAACTTTATTTTTTACTTTAATACACGATTTTTATGAATGGGTTCGCATAACTGTAAAATGTAAGGAGTACAAAGATAACGTTCAATTAAGTTTTACGATCAACAACATAATTTATAGTTAATTAAAAATTAAGGATAGCTAGAGTAAATTGTAGCGTGGAAAATATATTTCTATAGCACGCTTTAGTAAGTAAAGGAAAACAAAAGATTGAGTATACATTATTACCTAATGCAATAAGTTGCTTATTTTTTCCAAATAAATAATTATATAAATAGAGAAATAAATAGTGTAATTCTTGCGGACTTGTATTCAGTGTATCAGCGGTATTTTCAAAACGATATGACTTAAGCGTAAAAATCTTCCTCTTAAAAATGTCACTGTACAAGAGCAGCGACGATTGCTTAACATTAGGTAACACTGGACGCTGCTTTGGTAACCCTAAGCATTGGTAAGGAACCGATATACAGGAAAAATTATAGCGGAAATTTTAATAGTAATAATATATAGATACTGACGCGAAAATGGTCGGATGCGGTGCGTGAAAGGACGGATACCGTTGCATAAGCCTCCAACAATGCCTTGGACATAGGTCCATTAGCTGATGATCATAGATATGGAGGAATTAAATCATGTCAATACTAACATAAGTTTCGATGAGATCACTGCGGTGGGGCACGAAGTAGTTGTGGTCCTCCATGTCGCGTCGTTTCTTGACGCGCACGAAGTGTTCGAGCGCGTTGAGGGAGCGCCGGGCGCAAGCTGCGACTAGGAACTCCTCCACTGACATGCCTTCCCGCACCCCAACCGTGGCGGTGGTGCCCTCAGGGAGAGAGACGCGCACGGCTGCCTCGCTCTCCTCACGCGACATCTGTTGGAAAAACCAGAAGCGTGATGTTTGCGAGGACGGAAGACATTTGGAAATGTCACTACATACTTGCAAATAATTTTATATTTTAATGAATTCATATTTTCTAGGCCGTGTTCTTATTGGAAAAAACTTTTAGGTCTTTATGTACCATTCAGGGAAATAATAACAATGTTATTTATAACCGTTATAGATTTATTTATCCAGGTAATAAACAGCCATAAAAAATAAGAGTTTATAATACAATAATACAAGTGAAAAGGCCTGTAGCACCCTTTTAGTTTGAAATAATGATTATATAAAAGATGATCATCATCATTATTTATGCAAAAAAAATGAAAAGTCTAAGTTTTTTTTTATGGAATAAGGTGGCAACCGAGCAAGCAGGTCGCCTGATATTGAGTGAACGCCACCCATAGACATCCGCAATAAGCACATGTGTTGCAGATGCGTTGCCTACCTTTAATGGACAGAGAAGGGTATAGATAGACAGGAATAAGGATATTTCCTTTTCCCCGTTAACCCCGTCCCAGTCCAATCCTCTTCTCGTTTCCATCCTGTCCTTATAAGGAAAGAATGGGAATGGGAAGAGGACTGAAATTAGGCCTCCGGCACCTCCCTCATCGGACGAAACGCAGAGTACTTCTACTTCACGCCTGTTTTCTGTGAGGTCGTGGTATTTCACCGGTCTAGCCGGCCCATTCGTGCAACAGATGTTGTTGCGGGCTCTACCACTGTTGAAAAGCATTTGGTGGAATGAAGTGATTTGTTTTGGGACTGTAAATTAAAAAAAGTAAATTATTTACATTTACATTAATTACAATTACTTTAGAGTATGCATAAAATAATAAAATATTTATATATATTGCTATACTATTATAAGTTTAAGAATGAAGTAATATGGTTGCATATAAAGTTTGCAGCACGTTGTTCGCTTAAGTAACTATCTAGTGTAGTACATTTTCTTTAATAATATAAGATATTAAATTTGCTTGTAAACATGATACGTTTATGCGCAGCATTTTGTCGGTACTGTTATTGCTACCTTCTGTGTAATTTGTTGCGGAAACAAGGCACCGCTTAGGCAAAGAGTCGTTTAATGAAATGTAGTCCAAGAAAATGGTAGACGTTGGAGTATAGTAATAGGCTCTACTCTTATTAGGGGCCGGGAATTAGCACAAGAATATTGCACGGTACACTGCTTCTGTATTAACACAAGAATATTGGACGGTACACCGTATCCGTATTAACACAAGAATATTGCACGGTATACTGTACCCTTATTTCAGTCTCTCGGCACTATGTTTCCGGTTTTAATTTTCTCTTATCCTACGATCCTCGTTTTAGGTCAGTACAAGAAAAATACATTTGAAAGTTTTATGGCGTATGTCCAGTCTAAGCAACGATATATTGCCTTCTCTAAAAGTAGCAGTACGGAAGGAGCAAAAAATGTTGCTTTGTTTTTTTAGTATTATCTTGAAAGAGCTTTTAAAAAGAAGTGCGGGCTTTTTAGTAATGAAACTTATTGGTTTCGTCTGTGGGTTTCAGTTAATCCTTGAAACACAAATACTTTTTTTATTTTTATGTCAAACTTGTTAAAAGCATAATAATAGTTATTATTTTACATTTAGTCAATGCAATGTACATGTCTTACATCTACCGAAGAAAAGGAGACGAACTTAACTACAAGTTCTTGTAATAGTATAACTAGCATGCCTTAGTTGTCAACTTATCTGAAAGAAGATAATGAGTTAATTATATTCCTAGTGTGTAAAAATTCAATCGTCATACATTCGAGTACCGTGCGAAAATTGTATAGTGCTGAAGCTAAGAATTTTAAAAAAAGTTACCATCTTTTTATATTATACATTAAGTCCATATCATTTTCGCTAACACAACAGTTTTTGCAGTACATCGTACTAAAAAATGTAAAATACATTTTTTAACTGCAATGCATTTTAAAAGAACTGTACAAAAGAGCGTGAACGTGTTTTAATTAAAATGAGTAGTAGAGTAGTAATGGAGTGTACCTGCATGGAGCGTCGACTGGAACCGGAGTTGGAGCGGGACAGGTTAGGCGCCCGGCGTTTGGTGGCGCCGCGTCCGGCCAGCAGATTGTTCAGTAGAGACGGCGAGCGCGCGCAGATGAACGCATGGAACGACGACACCGTGAACACGCCCAGTTTGTTGAGCGTGCTCTTTGTGCCGCGCGAAACGTGCGTAAGCAGCGACTGGAACAAGTGACGGTTTTAATCTTGTCATCCCATAATTTTGCCTCATTCTGCGATACAATGTTATTCGCCAAGCTATATTTGTAGTCTCGTCCATTAGTAGTATATGGTAATTATTTCATTTGAAACGGTAGGGTAGTGGGTAGCAACTGCTATCTCTGTCTTCCCAAATATTGTAGAAAACTGCTTACTTTGTTGCTGTGCTTAGGATTTGATAAGGAATTTCAGATTTGTATAAGACCTGACATAGCGTAAATTTTAAGGACACATTTTATAAATCCTTTAAATAAAAGACATGAATAAACGTAAACGTTATGTTTACTGTTAGTTTGAAGTTCTGAATATTAAAATCAGAGCAGAGGTAGGTAATTAAATATTTATTCCAGACATTTAACAGAAGTGTATTATAATGGTATGTAAATAGATTAGCGTTGAGTAACACCAGTTCGTTTATATTTATGAAAGTTACTTCCAGTTTAATTTTCAAAGTTCGACTTAAAGTCGGCTTTAAACATAACGAGTGCCGTCTGTTATTACAATAGCGATAGTAGCGCTTGGGAAATTTTATAAATTATGCAATATACTTTGTACTAGAAACATATTCCTTTAGATTTATAAATTAAAACAATATATTATTGTATCATCTCTGAATTGTTCTTTAAAAACTCAAGAACATAGAATAAACAGCGATGAAATTAATCCCTAGGATTTACGTTATGCGAAATTATGTTTCATGAAGCGAGAAACGGCCTGAATAATGATATCATTCAGGCTTTTTAAGGCCTCCTCAACCCTTAAATATGCGTAAAACCAAGTGTGTATTTGTTATAAAGGGTATTATAATAATGTTGCTGCTTCGCTGGTTCCCCTTATGGTTTTATTCATGATTAAGATCCATCAGACGGACGAAGTTGGTGATTTGTGGCAGGTCCATTGTAGTTTTTCTAGATAACTATTTTTATTGCATGACATGGGTCCGGCGTAATGTATATTACTTAATCCTCTACACGTCGGCGACGTCCTGTCAATTTGGCAGTGAAGCCAACAAATATCTCTTTTCTGTCACTGCGATGAAATCATTTGGTCGTGAAATATTTTAAGGAACGGTCATGGAATATGGATTTTCCTCTTGGAATTGTTTCTCGATTCATTATTATTATACATTATTCTTTCTGACATTATGATTGGTAGCTAAAATGCTTTTCTTGTATATTTCCTTTGATGATGTTTATTCACCGACGTCTTTGTTTTCGGCTTTGGTTTGGCACAGACTGTAAGTACGGCATTAGACGTCATTTGCCACGGTATTTATTTTTGTTCAGACCTCGATAATGGCTTGAGTCTTTTCCTCCAGTATAAAAAGGCAATTTACCAATTTTTTTGGGGAATCGTGAAACACTAATTGTATTTTAGTACGAAGTTTTGTTTCTTAGACTAGATTAGAAGTAAAAGATTTATTAGATTTCCAAAACACTAATAAAATACAACGAAAAATACATTTTAAATTTAGCATTATACAACACATCAAACATAATTAACCGACTTCAAAAAGGAGGTGCGCTCCTGGTGAACCGATTTCAATGATTCTTTTTTTGTTCAAGAGCTAATGCTTGTCGATTGGTGAGCGTCAGCTAAGGAAATACCAATATACGAGGATGCCTTAAGAAAACATTTTACAAATGAACTTTATACTATACTAGTGACCCATCCCGGCTTCGCCTGGGAACTAAATATGTTGATCCGATCGCTACTAAACACAGCTGACACAACAACAACAATAATAAATATGATTAAGAATTGATTCTTATGGTTAATTGCGTAAAATTATTTTTAGTGCATTTCTTGTTTTTGATTATAGTTTTTTTGAAGTCGGTTTTGTTTTTGTTTATAAGTTATAATGTTATATCTTTTTGTTCACATAATTTATATCAAGTACATGTTTTTAATTTTGATAAAAATACTTATTTCTGAACTTATATTGTGTTCTTCGTAGAATTTAATATTTTACCATCTAGTTCTCGTAGTTCAACAAATTAAAAACTTATCTATAACATATGATTTACCTTTGGATTAGGTAATTCCCCGCTCTGCAGACTGGCCATGTAGCAGCGCAGGCGGAACTGCTCGCAGTGGAGGCGCTCCAGGTTCTCCTCCCACTGCAACATCTGCACGGCGAGCTGTGCGCGGGTCTCGGGGTCCGACACCACCGACTGCTGCAGGTCCGCCATGTGTTTCAGTTTATGATCCTGTCACAGAAGAATCAAAAGAACTTAAACATAATTTTTAAACTATATTCCTTGTTAATTTGGCTTCAAGTAATATCTACTCAATCTGAAACATCGTGGTATTGAATTTAGGAAAATATGTAATGATTAAAAATTTAATACATGCAATTATTTCTTTCGTGGATGTATGTTTAATATTGCTAGTTTTTCAATATTGTATGAATGTCTAAGAAAAAATCTGAATTTGCCACAGCAACCAGGAGGCTTCTTATGGCAGTGTACGTGTGTGCATTATTAAATCACACATTTATTGAAAAGGTCTGGACGATGCTAACAACGCGAACATAGTTCGAACGGTTATGTAAATGTTACGTTGAATGTGTATACTGCATGCGGCCTTCTGAAGACTAAGCGTGATGCATTACGAGACAGAAGAGATACCGGCGGAATTCCTTGAAGACGGAAGATTCTACAGGAATGGAAATTAGTGCGGAATTATTACCACAGAAGAGATAAATGCCGATCAGCTTATGACGAGCCAGGCGAGAAGGACATTCCTTCTCGTCTGGTGAGCCCGACCAATAACAGTCTTAGTCCTCGCGACATTTCACTATCTCGTCAACGGAATTGTCTTTGATCACACTGATAAAGAAAGACTTAAGTACAACTATTCCCGGAGAGGGTTGGCGTCACGCAGGCGGCCGGACGTAAAAACTGTAGCCAAAACCTATACAGTATGGACTACAATCATACAGGCCGACCCCAGAGAAGAGATGGTGATGTAATCTGAATATATTCCTTTGCAACGCTGGCTTTATGCAAAAATTTGTTAAATTTTATTTTGTTAATAATCTGTCCTCGTTTCAATCAAACTTTTCCAAAAAAAAACTATCTGGAATAGAAACAAAACAACCACCGCTTCAGGTGAAATCCCATAGTTGTGTTTTACTGAATATATCTATCTGTCATTTGTGATTTTCAGAAAAACTATCTATCCCCAAGTACTTTTTTTTTAAACTAGTACCAACGACATGAAATAAGTATAAATATAAAATGTAACATGCTTTTTTGTTCATTGTGATGAAATGAATTAAATTTGTCAAGGTAAAGCAACAAAGGCTTAAAAATTCGATTATGTATTACATTTTGCTCGGCAAGCGGAGATCCCGAACTCGGCACAGAGGACAAGCCTGTGTTATGAATATTAATGACCTCACACCGCCTGCCCCTGATCACAACACGCGATACACCTTGTAGTATATTTATTAAAACCATGAATTTAAAGCTTACTTTCTTGATTAAAACATTGAAAAACTTTCTTCTTTGTTTTAACGTCGTACTGTTTTGTCCTTTCTTATACAAACGATAGATGAATGTTGATATTTATTGTTCTTCGCTGTAATAATATTAATCTGTGCAACTAATAAATCTATCACAAAAGCTTTAGAATAACCGCAATTCTATAAAAGAGCAATAAGGTTGACCTTAAAAGCGTAACATAAACAGCCGACTTAATAAATACCTAAAGTATGTTAGTTCGAAACTCCTACTTTGCTCTATATTTCGAAATGCAAACAGCTATACGTAGAGTAGATAACAAAAGAGATTGCGATGGAAACGCCGACGTATTCAGCGGCCTGCATTGTGTTGCGCCGGTATTTGATTTAGATGCCCCTGACTGTACAGAGTTCACAGAACCTTTGGAAATTAAAGCTATATTCGCATGTTATGTTCGTGCAGCGATCAGGGGTTGCCGCAAAGGCTTTGATGCGTGTTGCGGTCAGCCGGTGCGGGCCAGAAATTGGCACGATTTCCCCTAGCAGCGTTACAGACCGCATGTAAACCGCCCACGCTGCTTATAATGTATAAATGAATACGTTTTGCTGTGCTCTATTTTAATATATGTGCGTTCGAAACATTTTACTGTCTTCACAAATTAATATTCGTACAAAAATTGATATTAAATTATATTTAAATCAAAGTTCTAACGGCTAAATGATACTACTGACAAAGACTCGTACTCCTCATGTACACAAATATGTAAATGTATATAGATTTAATTCGTACCAAAGAGAAATGTATGTTCGTACGTGCGCAACTTTGGTACAAGAAAATATTCGTGAGAAGTACGGTAAAAGCAATAAATTTATCTGCATAAATGATGAATGCTTTTTGCTTCGCTACATTGTACACACTTGAAAGCTTTACTCGGCTCGGAGAGTTGTGGCGGGGTTGAAAATTGACTCTTATTGTGCTGCATTTTAAGCTGAATTTGGGGCGTTCGGGTAGTTAGTGATTCGTGTCAGTCAAACAATACTTCTGTTGGTTCAGGCCGACACGGTTTACACCGTTGAGCTGTGCATAATATCGAAGAGAAACTGTATTGTGTTCCTTCACGTTTTCAATACTTGCAGATTTTGTAGAGATTATTTTTATTTAAAAAAGTTATTACTAAAAAGGGTTACGCCGCCTGGTTTTTCAACAGACATTAAATCGTGACTGTCTCCTATCTTTATTAAACTCGGTTATATATACTTACGGACTCTATAGCTTTCTCGAGACGATATATTTCTTCTTGCAGCAAATGGAGCGTTCCGGTTTTGCCGCGGTGCCGGGCGAACGCAGCGGCGCATGCACTGTGTATGCTATTCACCCAGTTCTCGAGCTCGACCTGGATGGTTATATAAAACACGTATAGATGAAGTGTAACAAGTGCTTTATACGGTATTTTTAGAATTTTCTAAACAACTCACTTGGCACGGCGCTTGGAATAAGTAAGCATCGCCGAAGGCCGTGCTCAGGCAAAATATATAATCGCGCTTGGGGTGCTCGGGTATGGGCTGCATTATGGCGCCGTCGACTATAATAAGGTGCTTCGGAGCTGCTTCGACGGAGCGACCTTCTCGTGAATCGCACGGATAAAACAGAAGTGTCGTGCCTTTTAGGCACACCCAATAACCCTTCCAGCCTCGCTTTCGTGCCAATTCGATCTGATGTTTTTTACGCAGTAACCATTTCTTCACACTCAGGAATCTGCACAAATAAAAATGCATTCATCAAATATTGTGTAAAATACTCTCTGCCATTCATAATAATTTTTATTTACTCCCCAATTATTCTTAAATTTTAAACTTCTATGTTAAAATTACGGCAAAATAACAACGATGGATTTGAAACTTTTATTCCAGGTATTTTACGATGTTAAGCGTTTTGACCCAATAAAACACGGCCGCTTGATCTTGGATGGGCCCGTGGCCGTGTTATGATTTCAATTGCTCATTTAACTTGAAGAACTTTTTGAACGACTTTAAGCGACGTTAGCGAACAAGAGTCTCTTCAGCGCACGCTGTCCGCATAACGACATTGTCGACAGTCGACACTGTCGAGGACGGGAATCAAAATAGATTGTTATCGTGTTTGCAACACATTCAGTTAAACTGCAATTACTTTTAGAATTGTAACATTGTATTTCATAAGTTGTTCCTGCTTTGCATAAACTGCATTGTCACTGTTAACTCCTGCTTGAATCGTTTCAAGTGGAAATCAGTTTTCATCGCTAGATTTATATTGCTGCGTGTAAACTGTAAGAACGAATCGAAATGATCTACGGACCTTACGATTTATGAAATATTTTTTTAATAATAATAATACGTTTATTTGCATAAAACACGGCATTACAAGTTCTTACAAATATTACATTGATAAACATGTTTCGCCATAATATCAATAGCATGCAAAATTTTTATCAACATTAAACAAACATCAACATGTTTGATTCTTTTTCATGTTTCGTACTACATTTTATAAGTGATTACTTATAATAATAATTTACTGTTTTTACAGATATACTTTTGTACCTTCTTATATTATAATTGTAAAAGATGGCAGGCTTCAGGTAATTCAAAATAAAAAGATCTGTTGTAAGGCCCACGATATCATAGGCCTTTTTGTAATTTTAAGGCATACCCAAAGTAGGTAGTAGACAGGTCCAAATGCTTAAAGATTATTTTTTTAAATATTAAATCATTTGCTCATAGTGCAAAGTGTACGAGCATTCTCATTCCAAGTAACATTTTGCTTGTATTAAGTCAATGGTCAAGAGTGGATCACGAACGAAATCTTTTTGTACCCTATAACTGTTTACTTATTCTTTTTATTTAATCGTTATATATTATCGTCGTCGTTTATCAACATATGATAATAAATAATGAAAATGGCAAGTACTTTGTATTATTGTCTATTATTCAAAAACACTTCCTTCATTTATATTTTCATTTATAAACTACGTTCACTTGAAAAATCTAAAGAAGTTCGTTCAATGATTAAATGTTTCTATAAAATGTAAGCACAATGACAAAAAAATTGAAAGGACCACCTGGTTAGAACTTGAAAAAAAATATCTATGTTAATGGATAATAGTTTGGAAAAAAGACCGTTGCCTTTGAGAGACCGTAGTTTTTAATTCGAGATGCTTTTACGTATTTAGCTCATCTGAGTTTCACTTTTCTCCATTCGCTTTTCTACTTTTCTGCTTTTCTAAAGAACTTCGGATAAAGCATGGTTCAAAAATGTACATTAAATAATTTCTATAAGTGATTGGTTTTCAATAAAGTCAATTTTAGACTTAGACCAAATATTACAAAATATTTCAATTGAACTTTAAAAATGTTTGTTTATACAATTGTTTTTACGATTACGATGCTTTCTAGTTGAATTATTCGGTTATTGGCAACAAATTTAATTTATTGTTTTTTTTTTAAATAATTCAATCTTTTTGTTTTTTGTTCATTTTGTGTGTTTATGTAAATCATTTTCATAATTACATACCTCATTTTTACAACCTTGGATCCCATGCTTTAAGAGAATATGAAGTTTCCGAAAAGGTCAGCAGTTATAGATACAACTTATATGCTGTTCTAAATATTCATGGTCAATTAACACGTTTGCAATTTATCCTTGTCCTGTCCTGAATAAAAAGTTTTTTTCTACAAAGGATAGTTTTTTCACGTTCATTAAGACTAATTTTGCATTTTAATACGGTACATCTACTAATTATAGCAGGATTAACATGGTCTTAGGAAAATTACGGTACCCCTTTGCAGAGTAACTATGTTAACTTTTAATTAGTCTGAATTTTATTCATTCGTCGCATATTGTCTAAACTTTTAAAATTCTCGGGAGAAAGAAAAAACTCAAAGTCCCGTATTTTCCTCAAGTAATAAAGTACTAAATCATTTAGTACCCGTAAAAGAAATAGCTTAGTAACTACGTTTTTCGTGATCCTCTTTAAAGTCCTTTTTACCGTAAAGTTTTTGTATCGCACTCGTTTATAAGCCTTGAAGAAAAAACCCTCATCGAAGCCAAAGATCCTGTCTCGCCCTGCCTATTCGTTGTACGTTTAACAGCCGGCCTGAATGGGTCACGGCTAAGATTTCCCTCCGGTCATTTGAGATTCATGGAACAGAAATTGTAGCCTCGAGACATATAAAGGACGCTGTAGGCTTAAGAAAACTCGTCAACTCCTAGCGACGTCACTTTTCATTGCAACTTTCCTTACAATTATCTTAAGGCTACGGAAGACAGGTGTTCTTACCGAGTCACTGATTTCAAAGGATCGTCTTTGTGAAGGTAAAAACGGAATAGTGGCAGAAAGCAAAATAACTTTTCGATTAAAACTTTACTTAGTAAGTCAGTGACAACATGTCGCTTAAAAACTTTTTTTACTTAAATACTGTGGTACTTGCATTTTGCAGGCCACTTTCCTTCGTTTATAAAGCTTTGAAATGATCTCTTAATGGTAAAATCGTCTTCGTTGTAGCTTTTTTACGGAGAAAGCGACGAATACACTTCAAAACAAAGTCAACGCATGCTTTACGTGTAAAATTGATGTAGTTATCAAACAGTGTTAAGTTTATTTGTAAAATTTTAAATACTAAGCCGGATAAATATGTTATTTATCAGTATTAATATCTCGGTGTTTGTGTTATAATGATAAGTGTTCTACAACAAGTCCTCGTAATGTATACAAAAATAATCATAATTTGATCAGAATTAGAGTGAAGATTTAGAACGATTTAGTTAATTTTCATTGTTTAGCCTTTATGATGAGAAGTTAATTCTAGCTCAACGAGACGCACTATTGATTTCGACTAGATATTTACATGTTGTCCCAGGTAAACAACAGATGAGGTAATGCGACGGGACATTCACGTTCAATATATGAATATGTATACTCACCCAGCCTTTCTAACGGCGCCAGTGCAGTTGAAGGACGCCGCCGCAGCGCCGGTCTGCTTGCCCTTGTAGGGGGAGTTCATCGCGCTCTCCCCAGCCTCCTCCTCGTCTGACACCGCAGTCGTCAGCGACATGCGATCATCGTCCGATATCTGGTTAAAAGAATTAACCATTAATTTGTTAAAACTACAAAGTAAACTCTATCCATGAAGGTATAACACAATTAATAAGAAATATACATAATACCTTTTTTCAATCTTAACCAACGTATGGAACATAATATCGATTTATCACTTTTGCCAGGATAAAGATTGATGTATATGTATTAAACACAAACATATGTCTCTTATCGCATTCCACAACTTGAAACATCATCTCACAAGTCCTTCTCAACAACGATTACCAGGACCTATTATAGACTAAACCAGGGTTCGGCAATAGGCGGACCACGGTTCGTGTTTGTACTGCGGAAGGTCGAAACTCGGACCGCCAAATATTACCTACATATTAATTTAAATACTATTTTCATATTTTAATACGTTTGAAAGCCTTAAAGCCAGTTTTTAGACCTCAATATTTTTGATAACTTTATCTAGACCTTACTTTGACCCCTAGTCTAAGCATTGGTAAATGCATTTATTTATTACCTTCTCTAATGTGTAATGTAGGTAAAACAATACATATAGATCCTTTCATTTATTACAAAAATGCATTGGATTTTTGTAATAAATAAATACACAAAGATTTCAGATCAGAAAGTATCTCCGTCGTATTTTCAGCCGATAGTCGTCCATTGCTGGACGTAGTCTTTCCCCGTTGATCTCCACAAAGATCGGTCCCCTGCCGCCCTCATCCAGTAGGGAGCCTACTTTGACAAGATCATTGGTCCAACGTGTGAGAGGCCTACCTCCGCTGCATCGTCCTATACGTGGCCGCCACTCTAGGACCTTTCGTCCCCATCGGCCAGCCGTTCTGCGAGTAATGTGTCCGGTCCATTGCCATTTAAGGTTTGCAATTCTCCGAGAAACGTCGGTTACTTCATCAGATCAGATATTATATTTTTATAAGTATAATTCGTATAGTACTATGCGACGAACTTAAGATTAATTTTCCGAGCTAAATACGATCATGTGTGCACTTCAGGGAATCGTCACGGCTGTGGTTTCATTTTGCGGTTGAAAATAAATATTTTTTATAGTAGAAGGTGCCTACCTCTAACGGACAGGAGAAGTGATACAAAAAAGGATGTTTCCTTTTCCTATCTATCCTCTCCCTGCGTCTTCCCATGCTATCCTTATTGAGAACGGATGGAAAGGAGGAGGTGACTGAAATCAGGCCTCCGGCAACCTCACACATCAGGCAATACGCTACTAAATAAAGAATACTTCTACTTCACGCCTGTCTTCTATGAGGTCGTGGTATTTCATTTGTGCAACGAATGTGGTTGTTGTGGGTCGTTACCACTGTTAAAACATTGCGAAACGATTCATAATAAATGGTTGAGAACCGGTACGAATTTCGTCGTAAGATGTTCTAAGAAGTAAAAGATTCTCGTATTTAAATGAAAAGAATAAGCGTGTCGTTAATAACAACCTTTGAATTGTGTGTATGAAGGAATATTGTAGCAGCAAACGTGATACATACGTGCACGTACGAATAAACTTTTAGAATTTAATTCAAAGAGTGCTCGAAAGTTGCCACCGACTAATAAAAAGTTCTCTCCCCGCTCTCTAGAAGTTTCTTGATATGAGGAAATTTTTATTAAGCAAAGTGAAAATAGAAATATAAAGCGAAAATCCATACAAGAAAGTCATCTTTCTTATCGTTGAATTTTTTTTAATCTTTAGAAATTATTTTAGAATTTTTTTCAGCAGCAGAGGAAAGTTACTTTATTATTTAATTGTATTGTAAGTGAGTTATGTAATAAGTTCGATATCGACCAGATTAGTAACAGTAAAAAGGACGACAAATCATATAATTTTATATTGACATCATATCTACTTATACTTCACTTTTGCTTTACTTGCAAACATACGTTAAAGAGTATTTGATTTTAAACGTCCACTAGAGTTTTTATTTGAATAATTATTTTAATGTTTGTCCACAGAATGGTACAGACGACAAATATACTTTGAATGCGCCGACTCGACCGGTGAAATACCACGATCGCAGAGAAGACAGGCGTGAAGTAGTTCACTCTGAGTTTTATCTGATGAGTGACGTGCCTGACGCCTAATTCTAGTCCTCTTCTCTTTAACCATCCTTTTTAATAAGAAAAGGATGGGCAGGGGAAGAGGTATTTATGCGGGATATTTTAGGTGGGATGGATGGATGGATAGGAGAAGGAAATATAGTTTTCTCTGTTTATCCCTTCCTCTGTCCATTAATGGTAGGCAACGCATCTGCCTGTAACTCATCACCTTGTTGGGGATGCCTATGGTTGCATAATATAGGATGAACCGCTTGCTCGTTTGAAAAAAATGATTAAACACTTATTCCAATGCGAGTAATCTGTCACGTAAGGATGTCGTACATATGTCGTGTTCTGTATTGTAACCGCGTATTCACTAATGTTGTATTGTCATAAAATTGTATACGGAAATTTTTCGTGTACTGTTTACGGACTTTTGGATGAGTGTAAAAATTCATTTGCTGACCTTATTCTAAGCACGTTTTGGTAGCGAAAACGTAATTACGGGTTATCATACGACGGCAGCCCTGCAATATATCACCTGAGCCTTTTATATCTAACGTTATTATTACACGTTTTCTTAACTGGCGTACTTAAATAATTTATTATCTGTGTACCTTTGTACTTACAAATGTAAAGACGAGATTGTGAATTTAATAGTAGGCCAAGCAAAATAGATATGCTAACGTACATAATTTGTCTTCTTCTTTCTGACTTTATTGGAGCCTAACAATATCACAAAACAAAATAAAATCGACTGTCGTAACATGACCAGTCTAAACTGCGTCCTTTCCAAGCATCGACATCATTACCTTTGTAACTCAAGAGTACTTTACAGTTTGCAATATCCTCTAAGTTCAAGTTCTATCCTCCACTGTGAGAAATATAATATTGACTGCTAACGTTTTGTGCGGAAATAAAAGAATTTGTACAAGGATAGGTAGTACCTCTTTGATCGATTTCGCTTCTATTGTGCAACTACATGCTATAAAACGTTTTTGTTCAGATATTGATTTTTATGACGATCGCAAAAGTTTTATGGGCGTTTTTGTAGATTTTTAATCCCATCGAAAAATGTAATCAATACCTTAATAAACGTTGTGTTTAGACTCATCAAGATCAAAATACATAACAGCTCTCACGTTTGTTAATAGGATAAGAGTAGTATATGCATTATGTAGTAGCAAAATTATACTCCATAATGCAGGAGAATAAATGCTTAAAAGAAGTAGTTGAAATTGAGTGACATCCGGTAATTGCCTGGATTAGGTTTATTGCTCTGAAATATTCCACAAGTTGGAATTCAGACGTATATTTTATAGGATGAACACCGGGCCGGAGTAATCCCTACAACCCATAAAACTTCTTCTGAAATATTCTTTTTGTCGTATTTTTAATCCTTCTTATTCTCGAATACAGCGGCTTCCTCATTTCCATATATGTTTCGTGAATTTGATAGATTAACGGTGCCGCTTTTCGGAATCCATTTTTTTACGTTTGTCGATTCGAGAAAGATTTATTTTAAGATAATAAATTCGACGGAAAGAAGATTACGTACATTTTTATCCTTTAATTTAGAATTGACTTGCAATGTCATATAATAAACCGTTGGTGCGTCCATATTTACGTTATTCTTAGATCTGCATCCTAACCTATTTTTGAAGTTACTTCAGATTTAGACATGCATGGATTATGAAACAGGTGAAAAAGGGGGTTGATAAGTAGAGTATATAAGTAGATCAGGTATTGCCGTTTGTTAATCGACCCAGCACTTTCTTTTCTTTTAAATGATTTCAATTACGTATATTTCTTTCTATAGATAAAAATAATAAATTCTAAGTTATTTTAGGGCTACATTAACACCTCTTTCGTCTTCGGATCAAATCTGGTCAAAGAGTTGGAGCTATTTCGAGGCTATACTTCGTAATCATGATATTTGTTAATATTAATATAATTTTCTACTATTATTATAATACTATTACAAAAAACGAACAAACATAACATACCATAAAAGTATTATAATATCAATTTGTTTATAAAATATAATGTTACAGTTTTTAATAATCAACTCACTAATGATGACTAAGTTATTGTTAGATGGCTTCAATCGTCTCAAAACATTGTTCGTTCATTATTCAAAGTTTGACACAGGACCCAAGGAACGAGATATAGGTCTGACCCCAAGCGCGCGCCGCCCGGATTACGGGCCCTTTACTGAAAAGTTCAACCAAACGTGCCTTCATTGAATTCGTTCAGTTCCCGCCAGCATTTCCTTTGATCTCGACATAGCAAAGCTCTAAATATTTGTCGACAGGCCGTGTCGGAGTAACGTAAACGTGTTAGACTTCTTTTTTGTTGTTTGCTAGACGATGACAAAATAAGTTATAATAAAATAATTCTATGTGAAGTACGTACATAATCAATACATAATACATACAAAATATGTATCCCTTAGTACTTAGTAAGTCATACTTAGTAACAACGTCGATTGCAATGACTCGGTAATACTAATTACCAGAAAATCTTTGTAAAAGTTTCCTAAGCAAATTAATCTATGTATATGAAAAAAGAAACTCGCTGACTGACTGATATATCAACGCACAGCCCAAACTACAGGGCCTAGAGACTTGAAAATTTTCAGAAATTTCTGTTAGACGTTGGCGAGCACTAAGATTAGGATAAAATAAGGTAGGATTTTTTTAAATTCGTCCTCTAAATGTCTGAACCAGGGAATGATGATGTACGGAGGTATAATTTTAATCCAATATAACTTGACCTCAAATCTCCATGATCAATCATATTAAATAGGCTTCAGCTTAGGCCGGAGTAGCGTCGGTTAAATTAAATTGTTCGGCGGGTGAAATCGCGGGGCTTGGCTTGTTACCAATAAATTGATATTTTTGATGAATTTTAAAAGAAAACTAGTTTAAATTCAAACATACCGTTGCGGGTTTAGTGATAGGTTATTATAAACTCTCAAATATCTAGTCTTCCAGATAGCTTTGGAAAGTACTTTTTATTTATATTTTGCTATGTGGGTAAATTAAGAATTGTATTATATGTTTAGTAATGTAGGTACATTCAAATGTTATTGCTCAACAATTTATTGTACTTATCGTTGTCAAGTAACATTATCGACAAACCTCAGTGGTTTTCTGAATGTTTCTATGTAAATAAAATGTTATGTATTCGTATAATAAATAAATAAAAAAAATATAGTTGATATCGATTTATATAGAATTGAAACTTGATTTTCATACATTCTTTTAACCTTATATGGTCAAAGATGATTGTACTCATCTACGTTCAAGTGCTTCGAGGATATTTTTTATCCTCTAAGCACTTGAACGTACAAAAGGTTCGAACGTGTCATCAAAATGTAGATAAAACATGACAGGTAGATTAAATATTGTTACGTCAAATATAGAGTTTCGTTCGTCTTGATGCAAAAAGTGTTGCGTTGCAGAGTTATTTTAGCTAGGTGCGACAGTACGTGTAATGTAATTTACCGGCAGCCGCGCCCTCGTTTCCACTGAAAATTGTTGCCCGCACCGGCCTGGAAGTGGGAGCCGGCGTATGCGCGCAGCAACGCAGCTAAACGATGCTTCTCGACTCTACGGGGAATATTGTATGCTTCGCCAGATTCTTCAGCGAATATGATTTTCTAAAGATGTATACACACAATAATGACGATTTGAAATTTGAATTGCTTCGTCATATTTAATGTATGCAGTTATTGTATGTTGTGGACACAAAGTGTTATTGAAGTGAAAACTTGTTAATATATTTTGTAGGGGATGCGCCACATGCAACATGCGTCAGCAACATATTTATCTGGTACAGTTTCGAAGACCTTTATACATTTACCTTTCTTGAATTCAATTTTGAATTATAATGTTAAGAACAAGGGTTTATTTTTGTTAATTATTTATTTATTTTTTAACTATTGTCGCGCCTTCCCACCTGTTTTGAGTTTCCACTTCTGTCGGTAGTCCAATTGACTTCCTCTGTTTTTTTTTATTTTATCCATGGGGTTATCAATGGATACAAAGGTTACGATCACCCTCGTACCCACCACGTCAAATCGCAACGCGCGCCTACGCTAACGCATTCTTCTCGCTTTCCGTTTTCCGTCTCTCCCGGGGGTCAAAGCTTTATGTTAAGACTTTCTTAATATTTGGTCAGTCAATATACTTTAATAAGCAGTAATAGCTCAGTAACAAAACACTTGTATTATAATTGGACAATCGACATTTGGACCCGAATCAGGTAGTACCAATGAGCTTCTGCTTTTCGGAGCTTTATGTATGATATATCAGATCTAATCACAATGAGAAATAAAACTTGATTAAGAAGAGACAAATTTGTGTGTCAGTTTGCATTAAAATGAAGAGTTAATTACAGCTTATTTTAATAGTACGTAAAATTAAAATTATTTTCTTATTACTGAATGAATATAATATTTATGTCTGTGAAACCGCTGTCTCTTGCGCTTTTGAACGCGACACAATAACACAACGCGCCGGGGCCTGTCGGGCGGCGCATGCGGGTCGCCTTGGCGCACACTTGCCTCGATGGCCCTTAGCGCCGCGGCTAGGGCCCCTTACCTGCGCCTTTCATAAAAAAAAATACATCTCATAGAATTTTTAATATAATATAGCGCAGTGCATAAGACGAGAGAGGACGGCGGGGCACAAAAGCCTTCCGCTTATTTATGGAGATCCGTAGAAATTTGCACAATACGGCTCAATTTCAGTGGCAATTAAAATGAAGAGATGAAGCGCGGCGTCGGAACACGTTTCGTTTATTATTTATTCAAGCTATTTTGTATTTTTGTGTCAACGAGGAATTTGCATAGAAATAGTTTATTTGTTTCACATTGTTGTGACTTCTGCTTCATTTTTGTAACTGATGGTCGGATAACTTGCAGCCTGCAGCTGTACAGTGATGCGCTAAAAGTACTGCTTTCAGGTTTATAGTACAGTGTAATAACATTTTTGAGTAGTAAACTAGAACTATCTCCGCATTTCTCGAGGTGCCAGCGCAAATTTGGGGCCCATTTATTATTATTATTATATAGTTTATTTAGTCTGTTAGTTTACTTCCTGAGTTTATTTTGTGTTTTTTAAACTAACGCAACATTTTAGTAAGACGACGTGGAATGCATAATTTTGAGGTATATCATATAACGACAATCTTTATTGTAGCCAAAAAATAGAACGCTTAATCAAGGTCAACAAAATCAAATCTGTTTTTAAATGTTTTAATTGCCTGTTAATTCATGATTATTAAAAAAGTTTAAATTTAAAAATAAAAACAGTTCCTCCTTTAAACATGAAAAATAAAAACGAGTGTTTGGATTGGAAATAAAAAAAAATATTCTCAGTCGATAACTCTAGGTCAGTGGAGTCGGAAATTGCCAGCGTAAAATAGTCATTTACGTCAGACGTAGTTTAGTGGGAAGTTATAGTCGCAGTTGCGAAACAAACTTTCCGCTGGATCGTTTAGTCTACAACAAAATTACTTACCCGCCGGTAGCAATGGTTATATTCAATTTCGAAAATCATACCATGCATCTTTTTACAATATCAATACAATGACAGTGAATTTACCTTATAAAGTTGATTGAAGTTGTCCTTAAATTGACACTCCTGGGATAGACAGAAACTGTGTCTTTACCTTCTAGTTACGGAGATTATAGCTCCTGGACAGGGAAGTGGGCATTACTACACTCAAGTACAAGTTTGAGTAGGTCATTATCATTACTAGCAGTAACAATTGAAAAATGAAACCGAGGCCTTCAAAAAACCTGAATTATAGTTTATTTATTGAAAAAAAAGGTATTCTTCTATTCTAAATTGGTATCATTTAGCAAGGGATCGATACATTCGCAAAAATTTAAATAAAGAACCACAATCGGGCGGGCGGGAAATATTGGTACCGTTTATAACGTATATCAATCCAAGCGGAATATAAATTCTAGCATTTCAATACATTCATAAATATTCGATTTTGACGTATTTATCATACTCCCGTACTTACAGGTACGATATTTCATTACGCTTTCACGAGCGATAGCTTATATCTTTTTAGCGAAATCGTATTTGAGTTATATTTAGCAATCAGCTTTTTGAAGTAATATTTGCAGTACACACTAATATCAAACATTTCGCTTAAGAAATAAATTAATACGCGTAATGATGTTTAAGATTGAAGAGTATCTGGAAGATTTAATTGGTTTTGATCAGTATTTCTTATGTGTGGACAAAACAAATTAAATCTAATTTCAATTTCAATGGTGCTTCTGAAAATGAAAACTTTAATTCAAAGCAATTGAGTTGAAAATAAAAGGCCTCGTTAGCTGAAAAGGAAATTGCAGCTTCCCGTGGAGGAAACTAAAATAAGGTCAAAATGTTATCTATATTCTACCGGCTTTTTTACCTCGAGGTTATCTATTGTGTAAGGTTATTGTGAGGCCTATTGAAAGCTGGCCTCTTGAGGTTTACGTATGTATGTACATATAAAAGCTTAAGCTCGTCAGATACATTCCTAGTATGAAATCCGTAATCCATCAGTATTTAAAACTGATTGGAATTTCCTTTTCTATACCTACATATAATGTATACGCGATCTAAATAAATAAATGTCTATTTATAAAACTTCAATTTATTTCATCAAATTAAACAAAGTGAATTATTTATGCAGACGAGAAAACAAACAAGTAGATATGATCGATTATTCATTTTTTACCTCGGCTTATCTTAGATGTGATGGTTCGCCTTTCGCAGTTTTAATAACCAAATCAACGAGTACGGGCTATCTTATTCCGTTTGACCAAAAACTATTCATACATCTAATTTGATGAACTCCGTTTTGCTTTAATAAAATCTTTTAACAATGAAATCAGTTTAAAAGCTAACAATATGAATAATATAAGTTAACTTACCTTCCTAAGGAAAGCTTCATTACACGTTTGCGACGTGCCCTTCCAGTGATAATGTCGAAATCTCACATTCCCTAACAGTCTCGCTCCTTGTAGTATAGACACTTCATATACTATGCGCCTTATGTTTAGGACGTCTGTGCGTTTTTTGTATTTGTTTAGCTTTCGTCTACGTACTATACGCTCATCAGGCTCAGAATACTCGCCCGTGCTGGTGAGCCCCTCCTCGGCCGCCCAGGCACTGAGCACGCTTTCAATAAAACTGAACAACTGCTGCACGTTGGGCTCCAGCTTGCTCGGTATATACAGGTAAGGCGATACAGTTTTTTTCGGCACGATCGGCTTCTCCTCCGGTTCCACCTCCGGCGGGGGTGCAATATCGTGGTAGGGGCAGTTGTGAACCTTGTGGTGGTGGTGATGATGGTGATGGTGGTGATGCTTTGTCTTGTGTTTCGGATCGCTCGATGCGGAGCCGCTCCCACCGTCTCCTTTTTCCGTGGTCTCGCCGCCGCTGGAGTGGGAGTCGCCGCTTCGTTCTCTGCGCGGTTTGGGGTGGGCGGTGGAGGCTAGGGAGACCAAGGCGCCGGCGGCGAGGCAGCAGTGGTGCGCGACACAGCAGAAGTGGGCGTCGCCCTTGCGGAGGCCGGTGTGGGCCTTGTGGCAAAAGGAAATGTCGGGGACGCGCGCGCCGAGGGCGGCA
>JWHW01027858.1:235235-250220 GCA_000931545.1 Papilio glaucus
TCCCTTGTCGTAATTGTCCCACGGTTAAGTCATTGTGAACGATTTCATATATCACTTTATTATTGTTTTTGTAGTTTTCTATTTCTCAATTACTATTTTTAACTTGTAAAACTGTAGCGATGATGTTATTCTAAACCTGTCTCACACGTAAAACTAGTTAAATTTAAGATCGTGTTATTAAGACATTCTACGGCAGTCGTGAACAGTAATGTGTGTACTTCTATCCTCTGTAAGAGCGGAACGAGTTATTTGATTTATTGACAAATTATTAAAAACTATCGAAATTTGTCACAAGTTTCTGGTACGGATTCTTATCAATCGCCAACGTATTTTTCAAACACCTAAATTGCATAGTTGATTTTTAAATTATAATTTTTGTATTATTATATAATATTATTTATAATTTAATTTTATAATTACAGTTTGATAATATATGTTTTTCATTGATAATTTCTAAGGTTTACGGGATATTAAAACCAGTTTGTTTAAAAAAATACTCTTTTTACTTCCCTGAGGACCAAAGAAAAGGTTATTTTTCATTAATACATTCTACGCAGGAGGAAGGTTTTCAAGCCTAGACATTTTAAAATCAATTATAATATTTCAGCCGCGTTTAATTAAGTAGAAAATGAGAATCCATTCGCAGGTGCACGAAGCGATTCTTCGACTAATGCGCAAAGGTATGCGAGAAAGAGCGTAAACAAGTTATGTCGACTTATAACGAGGACGAGGAAGTCGGCGTTCTGCATTTGAAGCTCGTTCACTGCAACGGACGTTAACAAGCTGTCAGCGGCGACTGTTAAGGAGAAAATAAATTTACACCTACACGATGTATCCTTCCAATCATTAATTGGTTTATTTAATAAAAGAGCTGCAATATCGAAACTTTCTCTAACTGCCAATACTCTATTAAAATGTAGTCTTCGCGCAATAGAAGGGAGTACATTAATTATTTTATTCCAATATTAGTAATCTATTACTCTAGGACAAGAACTCTTAGGTTGTACTAAAATTTTAACATTTACGATTAAGTTACTTAAAACTAAGTTATTTAAAATGTTCTCATAGATCGTCTTATGTAAACTCTTAGGCAAAAAAGTTTAGTCTAAGCTAATTTCAACGTTTATATTCTGCCGTACCTAGAGCTGTTATAAAAGCTAGTCAAAGCCTAATCATTATAAAAGTCTAAAAACGCCAAAAATTCATATATTCCAACGAATGTGTTTGTTATTACTAGGATAAGGTTGCTGTTACTTGGATTTGCAACGAATGAGTCATTGTAACGAAAAAATTAGTTATGTTAAAATATTCATTCATGAAAGAATAAAAATTTGTCCTTTTGCATATTTTCTTAGTCACTCTTATTTTTTTATATAAATGTAAGTAGTGGCAAAAACTTTGAGATAGTGGCAAGTAAGAGAAAGAAATACTATATGAATATTTACGAGACATAGCGGGGAAGGAGGGGCGTAAAAAAACGTATAAAAGTAGCGAAATTTTATGCGAGAACGCTCACGGACAATAGCAAGATGTCAGGCATGAAAAAAAAAACAATGCGAACTTTCCAGGCGAAAAGTCTTTCTCGCTCGTTGGAGTTGTGATTACGAAATAAGATTGACGCATTGCTTCCGTTTTACTTGAGACGAACCGAACATTGAATTTAGTGTATTAGCGAATGATAAATTACTTGTATATAGTTTGGGCACGTTTTAATTATGCTAACAGCGAGCGCTTTTACACGGGAAGTAGGGCGTGATGGAAGCAAAGCGCCGTCGCATTTGGACTCCCGTGACGTCACCAGGCCACCCCCCTCACCCGGCCAAATGACATAATATGCACGTAAAATGATTACGGCCAGGTGCGACCCGGTGACACGTGTAGACAAATTGATTTATCCCTTGTGATGTAGCGAATCCATCGGGCGAGATTGATTATTGATTTTATTACTTTTACATGCATTCTTTAACACTTGATTTAGTTTTCAAATTGAGATGTCACGAAAAATAACACGTTAAAAGGATTGGAGTAAAATAATTTTCCCTTTTTTTAGTTCCTAACGTTTCGAGTAGAGGAGTAGCTCTCAAGATACTGTGATCTCATTCTGCATAGCACGGGGCTAAATAATAATTGAAATAAAAGAGTAATTTGCCAGCAACTTGGAAATTGGAATACCTTAGTCCCCCCTCGTGACCGTGAGCGCTGTAACATACTCGAAATGTCTGGAGCAAAAAATCTAAAACAAGCGCGATAAAAACCGTAAAATTTTCAATGTATTAATTAATTAGTAGTATTCGTGTAAATATAAGAAATAAATATGTTTGAAGGATAACATTGTGGTATATATTAAACCTCCGAAGGCTAAACTTTGGTGAAACTTGAGGTTGAGAATTTTGAACCAACAGTTTATATGTAAATTATACACAGTGGTATGTAAAAAGACATAAAAGGTAGGTCTCTACCTGTTATGAAAGATTAAAATTGCTTGAAAATATGCGTATAGCATAGTAGTAAAATAGTATTAAAGTGTATTGAAGGGAGAATTGAAGAGAGAATACCGAAACAAATTTATGTAGTAAAAGTGAGTGGCATTGTTGGTAGGGAACGCCCTAGAAGAACTTACTTCGATAGTGGGTTACTAAAGAAGGGCTATATAAGGAGTACCCGTAACCGACGAGCATGTATGCGTAGATGTATGAATGTAGAAGTAGCGAGAGAGGCGTGTCAGGATCGCGTCAAATGGAAATTCATGATCCCTACCTATCCCGGTACGGGTGGTTTACGGGCTTGTGCGCATATTTTTATATTTTTTATATATATTATTTATGATATGCGTATACATTAAAACGATGGTTACAGGAAGCAATAAAATTAAAAGCACTTATGTTCACTTTACGCCATTATTAAGGCTACATTTTAAATTGGTTGTTAATTGTTAAAAACCTTACAATAAACAATCCCAGCTTCGGTTGTCGTGAATTCTTATTGTAACGATGACGAAAATTAAGCTAACAACTGATTAGTTCTGCGTAACACATCACTGATACGTGTCGACCTACATTATTCCACGAGTCATTTAATCATTTAACTTATCATCGACCAAAATTTTTGAATGATAAAAATAAAACAAAATCATAAAATTAAATAATGTACAGTTGTTCTTAAGATGACGTTGTGTCTGTAGGAATGTTATCTATTTAATATGTAGTTTGTAGAAGTTCTATGTTAAACGAAGACATTGTCTCATGTCGCCAACTGTGCGATTTAAGATATTCCACAAGTTAATTATTATTGGTAACCACGACTCCTGCGAACTAACAAGTTCGCTCCAAATTAGCATATTATTAAACCGTCGTCGGATACTACATCACAAACATTAGGAAGCGTTTAATGATGTTATAAATTTAGCCTATATTTTCATTAAATCCAGAGTAGAACAATAACGAAGTAAACAAACGATAGGCATGTTAGTTATATTTATTAGATTTGATATGTTGACGAGCTCAATCAAATTAGTGTTGGAACAAACATGTGGAAAGAAATTAAAAAATGAAAATGAAATGGTAATCCAAAAATCAATTAACAAAGGATTTACTATCACAAAATATATACACAAGATTAGGTATTTACAACTGTGTTATATTTTATGACAAAATCCAGTATTCAAATGCATAGTGTAAAAGCTGCAATTTGAGAATATGCAAAATTCGGTCACAGAATTGATAATAATTACTAACATTATTGAAAAGATAACTATAAAGATTAAAAAACTGAAATGTATGTACGCTGCTCTGTCGAATTAATGTTTGAACAATATTGTGTAAATCGCCTCTGGTTTAGACTGGTTGGGTTTAAATTGTAGAAATATTGAATAGGATCGTCACGATCCGATGTTTCCTGTCAATGTATCGAACAACGTTTCTTTTGCCATGTAACATGTTGTCATATAAATATGGGGTGTCTCAAAGAAACTTTTTGAATCTTGTGTTTTTTTTTATTATGATTGATTGTATCGACTATTAAAAGTGGAGCACTTCATAAAAGAACGCATAAAAACTCAAATTAAAAATCGGTAAGTTACGATGAGACCACTACTCCTAATATGTCAACAATTCGAAGAGTGGTCAAGAAGTTGGAAGAAAATGGGTCTATTATGGATCTAATGCCTATAATATGAAGTTATTGCGGATTTTTTTTAAAAAAAAAAGCTTTGTGAATAAGTAGAATTGTCAAATTTGATACACCCAGAGAAACAAATGCATACACAATGAACTACAATCTTACGGTAGGGATTTTCATCGGACAGCGTTAAGCTTTTACAGAATGTGGTCGGAATTGCAGTGACTGTAAACAAAATTGGTTACAGGAATGTGATAATGGAATTCTTGTGGCCTCAACTGGACGACATGTGATTTCGTCCGGCACAGGACGGGAGTCCAGTGCTACAGGTGCGCTGTCCGGGAGTGGACACGGACAGGAGTTCTTAATTGGCTGGTTAAAGAGGAGCATACGAAACGGGAATCAGCGAGGAACACCGCTTATACCTGGAGTGCAGGGAATTAAAAGGATATCGAGATGGAATATGGATCTTGGACGAAAGTGAACTAGTAACACTTTTCACATTTTTTGCGTATTCGAAAATATGGTCGTAATAATATAAGATTAATATTAAATAAATATTTAACAACCTTTTTTTCTTTTGATACATTATATATAGCCGAGAATTGAAAAATATTCTTGATTTAATATTATTAAGAAAAAATGATTAATGGCTTATTCTATGATAATGTGGCCATACTGAGGTTTTTGTGTTATTATTGCGCTCCATTAAAAAAAAACGACAAGAAAAAAGACTTCCAGAGTACACGAAGATTAGCGCAAAGTGGATCAAATTTGCTTTAAAAAATAAAAACAATATATATATTTATTTACTCTAAAGTACGTTTACCATTTTACCACATCTTAGTTTTTATTTTCAGCCGAAAGACGTCCATTGCTGGAGTTATGCTTCTCAAATTAATCGCGACATATCAATATAGACCTAGTTTTCGTTTATTTAAGGTAAATTAATATCTAGGATATAGTAACATTTACAATCTCCGATGGTATATTTAAAAAGTCATGGAAATACAAATCTATCCACGAACAGTGCTGTATGTCCAAATTTGTATGATATTGTTCCTATGGATGACATTGTAACATAAAGTATATCTTTAAAATATATATAGAGAAAATAGGAATAACATTTTTAATATACAGTATATTTATTCAAGCTATAAAGAGAGGCTGACAATTTTTAATCTCGATCGTAGTATTTAAAAAGCTTTAATATTAAAAGAACCGATTACCGAATAAAAATAAAAAAAACATCATGAATAATCCAGTCAATCAGAAAACTCGGGCCCGCGGGCCAGTTTAAATTTAACTTACCATAAATTTCTGCTTTTCCTGCTGTTAATAACTATCCAATTTTAATAATTTGAATGGTTAATCGTTTAAAAACGGAATCATTATCTCCGCATTGACATAAAAAGACATCGTTAATTTAATGAAGATAATTTCATTTAAGAATTCGTTATTAATTTTAATGTAAGAATTTTAAATGGTAATAGAGACTTCTTTGTGATGCAGTAAAATCGTTTCTGTAATTGAAAACAATTATTTCTGAACTCTACGATACCGTCTTGAAACACCTGTATTGTATTACTTTATCATTTTGTTGATTAAGAGCGAATACGAAAATAATGTTAAGCATTAAAAAAGCTATTTAGTCTTGGTGCAAGTAATTAGCAACGAATTGTGCAGTATACAAATATTTTCAGCCGCCGGGCTTGCTAGCTGCTATTAAAAAAAGTTTACTTGTTTTCGGGTTCATGTTTTCTGTATATTTTCATACGCTCGTTCTGGCTTGAAACGGGATTAATGGCCTGAAGTTCTTTTCCCTCCGGTATACCGGTTACTTTAGTAATGCTAGAAAACTAGTATGACAAAGAATTGTTCATGGTTGCTGGTGGAAGCTTATAGGTCAAGAGTCGTCACCGCGGCTCGCTGCTTCGGAACAATTGTTCGGCGTAACCACAGCGCCGTTTAAGAGTTTCATGTCACAGCGAATACTCCGAATGAATAATGAATGCATCGATGATGTAGAGCATAAGTGAATTTGTACGACTATCTATTTAAAATCACTGGTGGCACAGCTTAAAACATGTCAAAAGCTATCTTAATAACACACATTTAACTTGGCGATTATCATCATAAATAATATTATTTGGCTAGTAGTAGTAGTTACGTATTTTCTTACAACATTTTTGTACAGTATGTAAAGAATAACAGGATAGATATATTTATGTTAGTTATATTATTAATTACTAAATAAGTGCATGATACTTGTGAAACATATTCTGCAATGCGTTATTTTATGTCAATATTGTTTTATTCGTCCAACAGAAAAGCATTCCCCGAATAGTTTAGCTTTATTCGAGCACATGAAATTCAATAGAAAACTGTTTTCCGATGCAAATGTAAATCAAATTATTTTAATGTAATACGACGTTTGATTGGATACGATTAGAATTGTCTTAATAACATGCGACTGTAAAATAAAATTCGTCTGTGAAATTTTTTACGATACTTTTAAAATCGATGCAGTATTTTTTGATCGTTTTACAAATAAAATTTTCGAACGAAACGATGAACCTGTTCCGATGTCTATTGCCCCGAGGATAGGCGTAGGTACACATCACTGTTACACATGTACTGCGATCGCCGGTACCGGTATGATATGCGCAAAATGTATAGTACTGTGAGTCCGTGAGGATCGAACGCGTTCGACTCGTGAGTTATATGTAAAGTTTATAAATAAAGAAGTTTTTTTTAAGTTACATAACCGAGCACTCGGATACACGGAACTAGTCCAACGCCCTGGCGGCTCTCACTGCGACTGGATCGGGCGAGCGGCGACGGAGGGTGGCCGTGCTCGTCGGACTTCGCCACCGCTCGGAGCGGAACGATCGTGAGTGCTCGGCCGCGCTCGGAGCACGCGCGCCTGCGGGCGGGCGGCGCCCGTGCGCACCGCGTCGCCCGCCCACTAGTACACCCAGCCTTTAATTTATTTCTGTTAAAATGAACGAATGTTTCACTCATCTTTTTTTTTACTAAGATTATTTTCAAAACTTCAAAGTGTTATTTTTAACGCGATTTTGTTACCAAGTGGGATTCACCATTTTATCGAATGTATAATTTAATTTATTTTAATTATTAGGGACCGTAGTTGTTTCGTTATCATTGTTATTATGTATTATTAGTGTGCAAAATTTGTTTTATAAAAGCAAGTATAAAACGGTTCTGGCTCGCTACGCCGGCATCGGTAAGTCCCCGTTTAGAGTTTTCTTTTTGCCTATAAAGTGTATATTTATTTTAAAGGCGGTTCATTGTTATACAAAATATGAGAGCATTTCCAAATCCTTTTAAATCTGAAAGCTTGTTATTTTTACGGAGACGTTTCGCGTTGTATATCGTTTAACATATAGCTCCATTTTTCATGATACGATGGAAACCTAGTTTGGGGTCAAATCGATTGTATGTGAGTGGCTATTAACGGGCTTACTATTAAACGCTGCAACTGAGAGATATAAGATGTTTAATTATCCTTTTTGATATTAATGTAATATTCATTGTGTTCGTTATATAAATGAAAAAATTAAACAAAGAATTAAAACTAATGGTTTGTATAAACAAGGCAAGGAATTATCGCACAGTCAATGATTATCGCGCGTCTATCAGGTCTCTTGTGAGGGAGTCCACGCGGAAGGTCCCTCGCGCTCATTTTCCAAGATGAGTTAGTAGAAAATCATAAAAAGTGCTTGTTTATTTTTTTGCAGACAGTCGTCGGATTGAATACACCCCGATGGCTATTCGCTCGGTGTGAGATTAGTAGGACACGGCAAGGGGTATTATTGATTGATGTAATTTTCCCTCTTTGATTTGTTCGCGCATTTTGCACAAGTATAGAAATAATCTTATATCTTTTTTTATCGCTATGGCTGAAACATTTGGCTGGTGCTTACGTGATTGCAAGATTTGCTCTTTTCGTAAATAAGCGCTTTTTGTGTGCTTGTTTTTCTTTAACTGTTTATAAGAGTTTTTTTTTTATAAAGCATCATCATCTCCTTGCCCTTTTCCCACTCTTGTAAGGTCGGCACAGTAAGATTATAGTGCATACTGTTTAGGTTTTGGCTCTAGTTTTTACAGCCGGCCGCCTGCCTGACGCCAACCCTCTTTTTTATCTTGATAAAGCATAAGAATCATAATTAAGGGTTTGTTTATTAAGACATATATATTTATAAAAGTTTCATGAACAGTTGCCATCTTTGTAGTTAAGCCATAATAATTGAGAGACATAAATAAATATATCTTAACCACTTGACTTCTGAGATTCAACTTATTGATAGATTTGCAACTGTACTATAGTAGAAAATTACAATAACTTGCTGATATATTTAACTTTAATTTCTTTACATTGTGTAGAATATAATACATTTTCTATCATATAATAACCTAATGACATATTAATTTTTGGTAATGTTGCAAATTTTAATGAAATCAATTTATCGTTACGTTTATCCAATTATTTTGTATCCATTAAGTAAACAACTATCTAATACAATAGAATCAGGCCGCGACAAAATGACAAGGGTTGTGAGTCGTCAAAAACTACTGAGTCATGTACCTTTTTGTTACAACTACTAATCAAACGTCATAATTTGACAAATCGCATTATCACTTTTTAAACATTTTTGTCGAATTAAGTTTTACTATGCTTAAAAATAAATATAAATATTTAATGAAACTGAAAGATATTGTCAATGCATAATAATTGTTGATATTATTGTACTCTCGTGACTATATTTAACATATATATTCGGTAAAATCACAACAAAAAGGCGGTTCATAAATTTCGTACTCTCATATCTTTCGACGTAATTTAATGCAGGGAAGTGAGAAACTTTAACACACACCCTCCATTACATTCGTGTTGGTTGTCGGATAATGGCCGTTAAAGAGAAATATTTGGAGAAAAAACATATCACACGGATAAATTAACTATAACTTTGACAGGGTAGATAAAGATAGGTACAGGCACTGTGGTCCCATTCGAACAGTTGTCAAATGGAACATGGTGACATTTCTAATGATTTTACAGTATTTTATCCTTTCCCATTGGTATGGACTATTTACTCCGTAACCTCTGGAATTAATCTTGTTGAATCTTTAATAATTTAATTTAGAAGCGCCTATAGCCTTATGGTTAAGGATGGCATACCAAAAGCGAGGTCATGGGTTCAAATCCAGCATTGGACTACTGTCGAGAACCATGTCCTAGCTAATGTTTAAACTTAGTTAGACTGGTTAAAAGAAATATTAGTAAATTATACCGATAATCTACTAATAGTTTAACAAAATCTTAAATACTTTTTATATATAAATATCTAAAATAGTCTATATTCTAAAATAATTAAGGCTACAGGTTTTAGTTCGAGAATGAGTTTTATCGTATCCCGTACGGGTTGACACATGATAATAATAACTAATTTAGACGCCACCTGAAAACGTGGTAGCCACGTGATTTTTCGGTACAAGAAGCTTCCTCACAAGTACTTAAATAGTCCTTCCACCTCATTACGGTGATACGGACGATAAGGAGCTGTTGTTACGTATCACATTGGTTTAAACATACTGCTTATTTGAACTAATGTGATACGTATATAAATATAAGTGCAAAGATTAGTAGGTATAGAGTCGTAATTCCGGCTTGACTTTAGTTGAAAATAAAATCTTTTTGAAATGGGCTTACAGCATTAATATTTTTAAAATACATTCTGCTGATAAAATAAGTCTAGGAAGGGGTTCGAATTGTGTAGCCGACGGTGTTGGGAAAACTTGCTTTAAAAATGTTCATCTCGAAGGTTCAATAGGTTATTTCAAATTGAATTTATTTTATATACGTGTTTATAAATATGCCAAAGGTTGTTGTCGATATCAAAGCATGGAGCAAACAGTTTTATTAAAAACGATAACTTTTTATCTACAAAGCTAATTTTAAATTAAAAAAATGGAGTCATTTTAAATTAGTCAAAGCATTGTGCAAATAATTTGATTAAAATCGCAACTTTTTATTTTTAGAGATTTTTAATTTTAGCTAATTTAAGGCGTCCTCGGAACATCCTGATCCATCACATAATAATCTGATCTATAGTTTAGGAACGCATAGAGGACAAACAAACAAATAAGCCTACGAACATTGGTTTTTATATAGATTATATAAATACTTCGTAAATTGTCATTTAAACCAGTCAATGAAATAAAGTCAAAAAATATTTTTTGATTGTGGTATAATAATATAATCAACTTAATGTGTAAATAATTATGGTTCAAGGTGCCTCAATTATGTGAGCCTTGAAGCGATGATTTATGATGTTTCTACTAAAAGGTTCCTTTTGCTTAATCGTGTAAACGTGTTGATGTGAAATATTAAGCTTTATACAAAAGTTTCCTATTAACACACGCTATAAACGTGCTTTAGTAGTAAACCATTCATATTACGGTAGATAAAGATCGCTTATTGTACTAAAAACATACATTTCACTTTTAACGATAATGATTTTAAGTGAGTATTTAATCAAGTTGTAAAAGCAATTTCTCTTAAAAAATTGTATATTGAATTTCAGTTCTCAGCAGTGAAACTTTACGTTAGCAATCAGCCTTGGCTGTGCACCGATGTTTTCATTTTGCGAAAAAAAAAACAACATCTTTAGGTTGCAGAATTTTTGAAAGTAATGAAAAGTGTGGAACGGGGAGAAAGACGCCTGTACATTTTAATGAAAGATGGGATTTGGTCTTTAAGTTTCTTGAAAGTTTATTTTTCATAAACAAACAGATACGTTTATCTATGCGATATTTGCTATCGTAAGATTTACAGCGATCATTTTAGAATAGTATCGACATTTTTAAAAATATTTCGATGAGATTTATATACTTATAGGATTTAGGCAAAAATTGCTAGCAAATCTTTTATTCGTCACTAGGGTCTGCATAAAAGATTTGAAGTTTATCTAATTTTAATATTAAATATGAGACTAAAATGTTAAATATAATTAATTATTTGATATATAATTTTTCTAGAAGAAAGAAGTAGTTCAAAGTTCGTGTGGAAGATCAATTATCTCTCAGCTCCGTGTGGGTCGAATGTAACAAGGATTAATTAATTATTGAAGCGAAGACATCACTCGCTCATACACCGAATTAATGAACCAAAATAGCTTTAATGAGATTGAGATTAATCCATTATATATGAAACTTATTTAGACTGATAATAAATAAATAATGGACCTTGTGAAATGATTAATCTATGTAAGCGGCCAGGCGGTTAGTTAAAATGATCAAGATGAATGGCTCTCTTTACCCAATTCCTTTCGCACGATGAAAAACTATTTGTTTTTATAGCTATTGAAAGTGTAACATGATATGTTACAATTTCAATTACGCTTTCGTTTTCTATTGATAGATGGTGTGCTCGGAAGTTTTTTTATCGTCCATTTTGGTAACAAATGACTGGGTTATGTGAAGATAAGTATGTATGTGTATGTAGTATATACTGCGACCTATACCTACACAGCTAACATGAATATTTAGAATTAATGGTACCCACAATTAACATTTCTCTTGGTAATGTAATTCAATATGTCAGTTATATTTTTTTGAGGTATGCAATCAATATATTTGATTGCTAGCGGACCGAGGACGAGTGACGTTGCCTTGCCAGATATTAGCAGACTTAGCTAATGTATCTTCTTCATTAGTCAAGAAATAAAAAATAAATTTTCTGGACCTCGATGGCAGTGCTACCTATTAAAATCGATGCAGTCGTTTCGAAGGACAGTCGCGTGAATCTCCATATGATTGTACACATGCACAGAAGGGATATCCCATTAAAGATAAGATTTGGATTTATTGTTGGTTTATAATGCACTACAATATCCATATCTCAAAATATTATATGTTATACTTACAATAAAAAAATACAGAAAAAGTTCATAAAGTGTTCAAATAAAAGATTTAGATAAACGAACCGATTTGCATATTAAAGTGACATATAGAAAAGAAATTTTTATATGCTCTAGGCTAACTGCTCGATGTAAGCTAATTCTTGTTAAACACCCGCACGTCTACGAATAACCGTAAATATAAATTTTTAATATAAACAGAAATTGGTTGAGTTTAATTTCACTTCGTAAAGCTAACAAAGAGTTCAATACACAAAGTACACGAATTTCATATGTTTTACTAGGAAAGGTTAGGCTAAATATAGTTAAGTTCATTTCTTCGAATCGCTGGTATCAAATAGAAAGGATAGGAAAATAGAAGCATAAACTTGGGATATCAGCGAGCGAAAATTATATCACGTTACGTCACTTCAATATATTTAAGATAATTGGGCGAGCAAACGAAGCTCGTGTTAAGGCATTACAGGATAGTAATGTGATGCCTTGCCTCTCTGTTGCACACGAGTGTTGAATGCGACACTGGAAAGTTCGTCACCGGCCCACTGCAATCAGCGCAAAGAGGACGGAAGCGACATCTACGTGACCGACCTTAAATTTAATATCAAACGAATCAAACTGCGAATCCTGTCAAATGTAATGCGGTGCTCTTTAAACGCACGAAGCCAGTTTCTTAGAATCTGAATCTTTTGATGTAATTTTATTTAAATTATTTGTATTAATAGTAATTATGCACGTAATAAAAGTAAATACATGTAAGCCGTCAAATATTTTCATTTATCTGTTGCTATGACATTAAAAAAAGGAATATTTATATGTCTTTTCAAATTAACCTTAACGTTGTTTAACATAATTAGACGGTTTATGTACAGTGTCAGTCTAATAATATAGATAATTATAAAACCAGCCAAGTGCAAGTCGAACTTGCACACGAAGGGTTCCGATCCATTATCCATAAAATATCACGTTTTTTGTATGGGAGCCCCCTTAAATATTTATTATACTATTTTTTTTATTATTTGTTGTTACAGCGGCAACAGAAATACGTCATCCGTGAAATTTTCAACTGTCTAACTATCACGGTTTATGAGACAAACAGACCGACGGGCAATAATAGGGTCCCGTTTTACTCTTAGGGTACGGAACCCTAAAAATAGTTTTTGAATAGATATGCCTGAATAGACTTGAATTTCAAGTTAATTGTATGCGAATTCGCCCTGTTCCGTTTGAGTCAAAAAGACATGACAAGGTACATCTCAGTCAGTCAGTCATTACATATTTCTTCAGGACTTCAAAAACTTAACACTGATCTGTTCACATCACTGTGAATAACAACGCAAGCCAGCAATGAAATAATATTGTACTATGTACAAGTCATTTCACCAAAGTTTGTAGCTTGATATGAAAGAATATGAAAGACGACACAACATAGAATTTGTTTCATATTTAATATGTCTCAACCAGTATAATTATCAAGATCACTCGGATCGCGAGCCCAGTATGAGATGAAGCTGTAAGAACCGTCAATAAGGTTACCAGCAACGACATCTCCGAAAATTAGTAGTAGCAGTCTAATTAGTTGGTCATATTTAATATACAGGCGGAATACCCCACATCGGAAAATAGTCATAATGTTTTAGAAGGCATCGAAATCATTAAAAAAAATTTCATTTCAATTACAGTTAATTTATATAAATAGTATGGAATAAGGTGGCAAACGAGCCAGCGGATCTGATGTTAAGTGAACGCTACCCATAGACATCTGCAACAAGAACATGTGTTGCAGAAGCGTTGCCTATCTTTAAGGGACAGTGGAGGGCATAGAATAAGGATATTTATTTCCTTTTCCCCGTTGATCCCTCCCCGTCCAATCCTCTTCCAGTTCATATTTATCCCTATGAGGGAGAAAGGGGAAGAGGACTGAAATTAGGCATCCCGCACCTCACTCATCGGACGAAACTTAGAATACTTCACGCCTGTTTTCTATGAGGTCGTGGTATTTCACCGGTCGAGCCGACCCATTCGTGCAACAGATGTTGTTGTTGCGGACTTTACTCCTGTTGTTTGTAATATTTTTACTTGTAAGACTGATCATAATATTGCCACGATAATAAGTTTGTTCTGTTTCAATCCTACCTTTTTCTCCAACTTATAATTTATAGAGTATCAATGTATTCATGTAATACAATTATCATATTTATATGAAGTCAAAGAAAAGACTCATACCAAACAAAATGATTAAGGCCAATTAAATTAAAATGTATTGACAAAGTCTAATACGTATAACGACCTTGTTGAAACGAAACTAAACCATGATCGAGCGACGGTTTTTCGATGTTTCAATGTATTTACATAAATTTAAAAGCTTCTCTTCGCTTTTGTTTGCTACAATCACATTGAGATTCAATGATAGAGCGGACACAAAGTTAGTACAAAGGTTACGTCTTACGCATAAATTTAATTTGAACAACATAAATTACCTAAAGATCTCTACCTTAGATTTTTATTTGTACTTTGGTTATTTTCACTTTATTTACGGTAAAAATTTATTTGTGTCAAGCTGAGCCCCGCCGTTTCACCCGCGTGTAATTTAATTTGACCGACGATTGTCCAGCTTAAGCTTAACCCTATTTAATATGATTGATCACATAGATGTGAGGTCAAGTTACATTAACGGTGTTCATTTTTTACATCTTTAAAGTTATAATAAATATGAAGCGAAGCAGATAAGAGTTGCCGCGGGAAACTCGTTGTCTCTTATTTATAATGTCATCTTGTTTAAAGCCATTTTGCACCTGAGTCGTGCGCCGCATGTCGGAGGCGCCGCAAGCCTTACGGCTTAGACGAGATAAAGATGACGTATTCTTACTGTACCATATTCCCGGCAATCGTGTCTGTCGTATAAAGCAAGGGAATTTAAAACTAAAAT
>JWHW01027858.1:250411-277849 GCA_000931545.1 Papilio glaucus
TTATTTTATTTAAAAACATAACTGAACTATATAAAGATAATTAAATACTTTAAAGACAATTTCTAAATTAAGCAATAAAGGAGAAGATTTTTTGCGGGTAAATCGAATTTCCTAACTCGTAAAAACTTTTCTTATTTTTAACACAAATCGTAAACCTTACGCACAATTATGTTGGGCCATTGTTCCTTAGTCTAAGCGTCTATGTTTTGCAGAACTTTGAGTTCGAGGAGGTGAATGGTTTTAACAATTCTACCTTTTTCTCGATTTGGAGAATCAGATTTATAAGCATTAACGAGCTTATAACTCAAACACCAGTTTTTTTACATAATTAGACTATACAGAGACTTAGTTTTTAAATGTTTGTTATTAAAGAGGTGTCAAAGACTAGTGTCTGCTTGTAAGGTGTTAAAATTATCTGCGTACTTGATGTATGTTATTTAATATTAGACGAAGCAAGAAAATATATTATGCGACTAGTCTACGGCTACGTTGAACGTAAGACTAATTATGTAGGGCTATTGTGAATTAATGCGTCGTGCGGCGAACCGACACGTAAGAAGTAATTAGGAGATACATGTCTTGTTAAGAGAGCCTAAGTAAAGTGAGAGATTGTCGACGACCGCAGCGAGCCTCCTCGAGAAAACTTTGTTCTGCACTCTGGTGCAAAGAAAGGTTAAGGCAGTATAATTATTAAGTTGCTGTTTATTAATACGATAAAATAATTAGTAATTTAATGTGAAAATAGTTAACGTAATATATTAACATTGGTAATAAAAGTTATTTGGTCCGGAGTAACAGTTTTTAAGGACTACTTACAAGTGAAGGATTAAAATAAGTAAAACCATATTAACTCATCAACATCTAACTAAATAACCTAGAAATGTATAATTTTCATTGCTTCGTATAGTTACCACACCTGGGTATAATGGAAACAAAGAAAATTAGCGAGGGCGTTGTAAGTCATGATTTCAATATATGTTTTTTTTTTATTATTTTTTTTTAAATTTAATTCGCCAGTTAGTTTTTATCTTGATATAGTTGGGTTAAGGATATGTATCGATAATAATTCAGAGTTTATTAGATTCTATATTTAATCATAATTAAAGAAAGCCGATATTAGGATTACCGGTCACCGACGAGCATGCATTTTTTATTTGTAGAAGAATCGGGAGAGGTGCCAGGACCGTGCCAAATGGAAATCCATAATCGCTGCCTGCCGCCTAGTTTATTCATTAATAATGCTAACTCCGATACTAATACATTTTGCAGAATTGAGATGATAATGATTACCATACAGGTAAATTAATATAGTGTAGGTTATTTCTAAATTATCATTATTATTCAAATATTTTCTCCACTAATAGATTAAATCACCTGTTAGAACGGCAAAGCACTGTTTTTATTATTTAAATTCCCAGCCGTTGTTAACTTCCACTGCAAGGTTGGTCTTGCTTGCACTTTTTTTCTTTGCAGCAGCAGCACTGCTGCTGTGCGCTAGCTTCAGCAAAATAATTTCTTGCCAAAGCTAGTGTTCAAAAAGTAAACTATTACTAATTTCAACCTAATCGGTATAAGGACATCTGTCGATTTTCATTTATTTCCGGGGAAATTGGATCGTAAAAGGCACAAAACTAATAAATTGTATTAAATTTTGAATTTAACTATAAATATTTTTTTTTCAATTATAAATTGGATCATATATTACTTTTGGAGGGCGCTTATTACAAGGCCCAAAACTAACTAATTAAATTTAGTTTTGAATTTAATTACAAATATATATATTTTCAATTACAAATTGGATCATAAATTATTTTTGAAGAGACATTTTTACAAGCAACAGTGGTAGAGCCCGCAATAACAACATCTGATGCACGAATGGGCCGGCTCGACCGGTGAAATACCACGATCTCACAGAAAAAAGGCGTGAAGTAGAAGTTCTCTGCGTTTCGTCTGATGAGTGAGGTGCCGGAAGCCGTAAGGTAGGCAACTCATCTGTAACACATTTGCTTGTTGCGGATGTCTGTGGATGGCGCTCACTTGACGTCAGGTGATCCGCTTGCACGTTTGTTGTTTTATTATCTATAATATAAAAATAAGTCGGGTTTTCCTTCCTGACGCTATAACTCCAGAACACACGAACCGATTTCCACGGTTTTGCATTCGTTGGAAAGGTCTCGGGCTCCGTGAGGTTTATAGCAAAGAAAATTTCAGGAGAAAAGCAGGAACACAGGGAAAATTATTGTTCAATTTAAAGAACCATATCAAACATTTTTTCGATAAAAATGCTATAAAATAGAGTCCTATCATATAGATTACTATAAATTAGAGTACTAAGTATGTAATATCATTTCGTTTAGGTAAAATTGCAGGGCGGGTGAAACCGCTGGGCACAGCTAGTTCCTAATAAATAATAAAACGAATTACCCTCGCCACGACCGTCTGTCTGTCTGAACGCGATAAGCTCCAAAACTAATAAACATTTTTCATGGTGTGATTCATTACAGAGATTTTTTAAAGTTTTGTTTAAAGTGGCTGAAATATTGCAATGATTTATCAAACATGCTTTACTTCATATGCAAAGTGCGGGCGGATGCTTGTTAATAAAATAAAATAACAAGACCGCCCAGTAAATGTATATTATACTTACTTATTATTATGTCTTAATAAAGACATTTGCATTTGATTTGCTTCACGTTACTGCTTAAAAATAACCAGAATAGTATCTTGAGAAGAGATTCGACAAACGAGCCGAGAGGCAAGGGCTACATTAATTTGGATTTAATTTACTACGTCGCTTAGGCCTGGTTACACAGAATTATAGGTAAAAAAGACATCGAACTGTGTTAGCGAGTGTTGGTAACCCTAGTTAGTCTTACGTCTTAGTCAGTTCCAGATATACTGGTATCTTCTGAATCTTGTTGAACTTGGATGCTATTTATAGAATTAATGAGTGAACATATAATTTCTTAGTCAGCAAGAGCGGTCCAATAAAACAACTTCTATGGTTATCTTCATAAATCCTTTGGAACAGTATATGATTTTTGAGATACTGGCCGGCTGAATCGACCCAGCCGGAAACTTTAAGCCGTATATAAATCCGTTAATTTAAACATATTTTGTGTTCTTGAGATATAAGTAGTGTGTAACATGTATGTGTGACAGATTTTATTTCATCTATGTATGCGGCTTCCGTTTTTGTTAATTGAATAATAATATAATTAATAAGATTAATTAAATACAGGTTTCTTAGAACTGTGTATGTGAAAATAGAGATTCAAAGTAACTTATTGGTCGCCTGTTAAATTCATATAATTGATATTATACAAATGAATAAATTATTAAAATTAAAAAAAAATGAATAAAGAGTACAACGCAAAAGGAAAACTCTAAATATATTCATTCCTTTTAAAGTAAAATGAAGAACTGGCATGAAATTTTTTGCTTTCTCTCACGTAGTAGTTAAAATAAAAATATATGTATAACAACAATTTAATAGTTAAAGATTCTACTTAAGTTAAAAGTAGTAAATATATTTCACTAACTCTTAAAGATATTAATAATAGTTTAGTACATAAACTAGAAGAAAATAGCAAATGTATTTATCTACATATAAACTACATATGTTTTAAATTAAGGACAATTAGAATATTAGTACAGAATTGATAGAATTAATACCACAATGAATTACCTTTATAAAATCTGCACTCTTTGATTTGATGGCCCCCATACAGTTACCATGTTATGAACATATTTTAGCACCTAGTAGATATATTACAAGCCTAATAAAAACAAACCCTTAGCGCGGAACTACTAACATTCAACAATAACATATATTTTTGCGAAAAAGATATTTTTATTTTATTTATAAATCTCAATTCCTCTAACAATAGTAAGCTAAAACCATGACTAACCTAATAGTCAATTGGATTGAAACAACTTTGGTAGTTTGGAAGATACTATAGTATTCACAAAGGTTAGGTACATTTGCTTAGCAAAGACGATATCACAGGTGGATCAAGCAGGACAATAGCAGGAACTCTACTAACATCAATGTAACAGTCACTTTACGATATTTTTATTTTTGGAGCTTGGCAAAAATACTCTACTTTAAATATCTTATTGACGTCTAGGCCTTAAAATTGACTTCACTTTTAATAGCTGGATATGTTTGAAACACTAACTTAACAGTCCAGACTGCTGTTAACAACTTAAATAAAAAGAGTGAAAATTTATTTCCATTAACGAGCGAAAGGTGTCCTGGACGACGGGATCTCCTTTGTCCGTGCACTTGACAGTAAAAGCTTTGTATTTACACAAACAAAACGTCTCAGTTTCCGATTTAGCGTTCTCTTTCGCGACATTCGACACTTCTCTTAAAACGTATCTGACGTCCTTAGAAACTCGCGATTAGTCTTGATTCATATTGTTATAACTAAGAAAGTTAACCTCAAAAATAATATTTTTAATGCTACGTTCAGCATACGATTGGGAAGGTCGCAGCGCAGCGGCGCGCGTTGCTCAGCGCGCAGACTCCGCCGATCGAGCCCGACCTCCGCCGACCTCTCCCAGGCATCGCTGCCGCCGGACTTATCTATGACGTCCTATATACAGAATATAGCTCTTCTTTAATTATATTTGGACGCCAAATAGGCCGAGTAGCAAACGTGCACTATTTTCACATGACTAACCTTGATACACCCGTTGCAGTGTCTAGCCTTTTACTTACACTTCGTTTATTTCTATCCAACAATATTGATTTATATTCCACAAATTGAATAAATGGTCTTCAACACTGTCGTATAAAGAAGCCTTAAATATAGTATTAATAAATATAGTAACTTGGAAAGATAGGCGAATACATAGATTTAAGTGGGTAACGAGGTTAAAGTAGTTAGGGGAGATTTGATGCGAAATTACGTTGGATATTTATGGTAAGGTATTGATGTAAATAACTATTACATTGTCTTTTAGGTAGAAATACCGGACGTGCTCAGAATTTAGGGATCATAAATACATGTAAGTGTTATTTAGGACCGGCGATAATTTGATCTATTATATTCTGCGATTACATTCTTACTATACTACAGGAGAACATGTTTTTGGAACATTATGATATGGAAAATATGATTATGATTGCTTGCAAAATTTGTATTATTTATTCTGGCTCTTGGATGCCTCACTGACGATGTAATGATCGTGTATTGGACATCCATCATTTAAAACATCGTATCCAAAGAAATTGTTTATTAAATTTTGGTGGAACGCGATTGTAATGATAGTGCAGAATGACACGGAGACCGAGGAGTCTCTTTAAGAGACTCCTTTGTCTCTCAAAACTAAATTTAAATGACAAACGTGTATGCGTAGATAAAACGCATACACGTTTGAACGAATACTTTTGACATTTGTTTTGAAAAATGTGAAATCGTTAAAGTGATAAATGGATGCCTGTAAACTCTATATATATGGTACCCCTAGTTAGGTTGCAAGCGTGAGAGTTTTTGTCTTATATTAAGTTTAACGTTATATATAACACTATGTTTTGGGATTAGTTTCGTGAAGGTCTTTGTTAATGTGTACACGGACTTACTACGTAGTCTCACGTACGCCATAAAGTAAGTGATTTATTGGTGGTACTTACTTTCGCTTTCTTTATAGTAAAGATAAAGTAAGTAATCCAAGTTATATGACGTCGTAGGTGGCGTTACTATTGGGTGCCACAGGTTTTTATGTTCCTTTTTAAGTTCTCATAACATATTACTACAAATTTATTAAGGAATAAAATAATATTGGAAAATATAAATAATATTTTTGAAGTGAAATTTTTTTTAGCTTCTTAGAACTTTGTATTGAAAATTTTATAGGTTCGCGTGAATGCTCAACGTGAAATATGCGTCAGCAGTACGCGTCAGAAAAATGAGTATTTTAATTTGGAACAGTCTCTACGAACTATTTGTCATTTTCTTGAATTCAAGTTTAAATTTATTGTTAAGACTCAAAAGGTAACATCAAAATCAATAAAAATAAAATCTTGTTTTATTTTTAATTATTATCGCACCTTCCTACCTGTTATGAGATTTCACTTCTACCGGCAGTTCTTATGACTGTTTTTTTATACTAACACAACGGTGAAATAGATGAAACTTTAACTTTTTAAAATAAAATTCCTTGATTTACAACGATAGCAATGAAGGGCGCTATCAAATATGACCAATCTTATAATAATCATAATTCTAAAAACTTTTGTAAGAAGAAACAAATACCAAAACTGAATTAAATGTGTATCGAGGATACAAATTCCTAAGCACTATATCAAGCAGCGTAATACATAATTTGCCATATTTCTTTACTAAATGTTTGTGTCAACTACATTACTGCCTAATATATGTACATTTGTTACTCAAGTCCTATAATTTCCGATGAATGAATTCCCATTTAAGGGATTTCGCCGCTCATCATTTCGTGAACAAATGAATATCGACCAAATGCAAATCGATTCGAGGGGATGGATTAACAGCACTTAGTCAAATTGCTTCATTAGTGAGCAGTTTTGATAAACTCTTCGGTTCTTTGTTTGAGACGGACGGTTTATATTATACATCGCCTTAATTATGTTGAGGCATTTACGTATTTTATACGAATCAATAATCAAAATAATGAAGAAAAGAATTAATTGTTAAATCGAAAACAAAAGCTGATTACTTTTATTTTCGGTACAACAAGCATATCTCTTCTCCATTATCCAAGAAAATCTATTTATGCATGCATGAAAAAGTCCCCATCTTTATCTTATACTAGCTGTCCGTGCCTACACCCTAAGGTGGCCACCGAGGTGGTTTTAGTGGGTCGAATCCCATATAATCCTGTCTTTCCCCCAGAGGACAGGATATCTTCAGAAGATTTCCCATCCGACAAAAAAAAAAGCTGTCCATGCCTAACTTCTTTCGTGGTTATATTGCTTGAAGATAACGTACCTTAATACTGGTTAAAACTATTGAAACCTGGAAATTTCCTCACTTTATAAAATTTAACAAAGATGTAATAATAAAAATCTAGTCTAAGATTAGCAATACATTTTACTGAAAAACTGAAATTTTAGTTACTAATTTAAATTTTAACTATGATGGCCAATCGGTTTTTAACCTTAATATTTAATTAAAAAAATGAGGTACATGAATCGCAAAAATGAAATCAACTCTTTCTAAGTATGGAGGCCTTAAGTAAATGTGATAATTTGTTTAAATATCCTTTTCCCTGACTATTGTTCTAGATCCGATCTATTTGTTTCATTCTTTTTTTTCTTCAAAAATAAAATGACTTTACTTGTATCTTCATAAAAATAGATATTTATAGATCCCTTTGTGTTAATGGATAATTCAAATAGAGTGAATAGACCGGCGCGGGTATCTCGGTTGTTTGTAAAGCAATTTCGCCTCAGTTCAGCGAATGGTTCTGATAAGTCAGGCATTATCGAGAGCAGGTTGGAGTCCCAATTAGCTCTGTGATTAGATCGATGCGCCTCAACACCGCTCCCGAGCTTTTGCAGTGCCTCTCGCTCCTTATAACTTCGTAGAGATAAATCGAGCGTATAACTGAGAACAGTTCTAGGTATGGTTGAAGTTTAGAGATTAATTTCGAACACAAAAACAAATTATCTTGTCCTATTTAATCCAACTAAGAAGATAGAGATTTACAGATTGGTGATTTACACATACTTTGGTTTTTGATGTCGGTTTAGGAAATCGATACTATTAACACTCATGTCATTGCAATGTCTAAAATCTTATGTATTAATTAAAATTTTATTAATAACCTTCCTATAACAAATAGCACTTGACAATCTTACCAGTTTTGGCTTTCAATTTTTTTTTGTTTTATAATTTTGTAACGCATTTCGAAATTTCTGATTTCGTAATTTAAATTTTAAGCTATCGTAGTGATTCATCCGATTATTTTATCACGAGTGCTTTAACCACAATTTATATTAGCAAGTCCGTAAACCACAATGCACGTTGGTTGCTTTTTCGGTAATAGGTATTATTTTATGAAAAGTACTGACAGTAATCGTAAACCTTTTTAGAGGTTATAATTTGTTATTATCTTAAAAAAATATCTTATGTTAAATCTGAACAGAGTAGACTTCAATGGGTCACAAATACGATAAAAAGCCAGGATATTCTATTGTACTACGAAACCCAACCGGACAGAATTCGAATATTTTTGATTTTTAAAAGACATCAGTTATCAGTTAAGTTGCTAATATTTCCTGCAAGTCGTTACATATCTTAATATATCATAAGCAACGTGAAAATGTTTTATAAAATATTTGTAAAATCGAGTAAAAATATGCAGCAAACTAGTTCCTAGGCTATTTAAATTCTTTGATTTGCAAGACCGAGACGTTTTTCTGTATATTTCAAAAATACTATTGTTTATGCCTCTGGGATTCCTCTTTACAGCTTTTCTGCTATAAAATGCAAGTTTAAACTAAACTGATCAGATTAAAAGAAAATGAGAAATATGGAGTCTGATTATGACAATTTTTCTGTTATTCGAGACATTTCTTGATAGTGGTTGATACATTGGGAATTACTTCATTAATATATATTTTTAAGAAATATTAAATCAAATTTATTTTCGTTACGTTATTTAAGTTAAAAGTCATTATATCTAAGAGGTTAGTCTAACTCTTGACCTAGAAATCTCCGGATTAAAACACAAATGGAATACATATATGTTGGCTTGTTTGCTAATGACGATGATTTACGATCCTATGATTTATTTTTATTTTAATTATCAAACATAACAAGCGCTTAAAATAATTTCATGGGATGTCTTGATGGATAAATCTCTATTTAATTATTTATCAACCTAAAAACTTATTGTGCCGCTATTGAGTTATCTTTGGTCACTACCCTTATCAAAATTTATGACACTAAGCCGTAACGAAGAGGCCCAAAAGTAAGCATTGTCAGAACTGGAAACTATAGGCCGCTGTTTATTAGTTAACAGATAATTTCATTTTATTTCTATAATTACATACTAGAAGAAATGCTTCTATGAATACAAAATGGTATAAGACTTAGGCCCTATTATCTTAGCCTTCGCTTCCTGCTATCGCGTTTATATGCTCTATCCACCTTAATCGGGGACGTCCTCCTCCTTTTTCATGTAGGTCCTTTCCATGTAGTTATCTCTAATGTCCATCTTTTGTCTGTGCATTTATATCCATAATCAATATGTCCTCATATAGCAATATGTGCCGCCCACCGCCACTTGTGCTTTAGAGCATATTGTATAAAACTTTCGTTTTCCGTCTTATCGGTTCGCTTTTTACTGTTTATATCCATATTATTTTAGTATGCTCCTTTTGGTAGTTTTCTGACCTCTTGTTCTTCATTTTTATCTCTAATTTGGCTTGGCTTTTGCTACCATTGTACTTGATTTTGAGTGTTCCAATATATTTTTCGTCTATGTGACATTTCTTCAGAGCTTCTCAAATAGCATCATGAGAAATCGTGTCAAATGCTTTGGCATAATCCATAAGTCCACGGTATTGTCGGAGGGAAAAACTGACGGTGGCAACTTGTGTCCGGACTGTACGCAAAATAAACGAACATTTAATCGCCTCGTTCGAACAAGAGGTACATTTTTGAGTGAATACAAATAGTAATCTACTTTTATAGTTTTGATGGGTCTTTACAATTTATCATTAACAGTAATTTTTTCTGCAACTCACTTCACTAGTCACATGAACCGAAGTAATAATAAGCTGCAGTTTACTTTGCTGTTTCATAAATGTGTTTACTCGGCATGTATGACCTAGAATTGTTATAAGTAGTTTACAGCACTTTTTGTACACTCGTCTTATTTGCACGTATAAACAATGCAGTAAAGTAGAACGCTGGAGTCTTTGTAACGATAATAAGAGTTGTGTTTATCTTAGATATTTTAAATACTTAATGACTCGTAAGCGAAAGATTTATGTGAAGATAATCCATATGAATGATAATAACTGGGCGACCGAGCTTCCCTTTGCATTGTCTTATGTAAGGTTGTGATTTTTCGGAAAAGACATTTATTTATCTATAATTCTATAGCACCATTTCACAAAATATTCAGGTACTAACTAATTTTAGGTACTAATTAACCTAACCAATCATCCGTTAAGAACGATGCAAGCACAAAGATGGTGCTCTGAAAATTAGCTTTTTTTTGACGCGAAAATTCGCGTTTTTATAGAAAAGGCGCCTGTATAGATACATTTAATAATAAAATCTGAATCGATTTGCAAAATTTGATCCAAATCGTTACAGCCGTTTATGAGATAGCCGAAATATATAAGAATTATTCGTTTTGTATTATAAATAAATCATATAATTGATATGAAGTGTGACGCGTCGTTATTATTGAATATAAAATCTGGTAACATTTTACAAAGATATCAAGAACTTTTAGAAATCGACGTTACTTATTTTATGGCTTAAAGTTTGAATTTATTATAATTAATAATAATTAAAAATTAAATTAATATTCATATTCTTTATTTATAGGTATTTTATTTTTCTTACTGTGGTCAAATAATGTGTATGCGGAAATCTATACATTATTGTTTTGCAATAACCAAGTGCACTAGTGCGCTGATTAATACTGTTAAATATAAAAGGTTTGTTGTGTATTAACAATTTATTAGCTAACACAAAAACATTTAGCATGAATGAGCAGCTCATATTTCGTAACCGGGTTATAGCTGATCTGCATAAAACATAATCGGCTCTGCCTACGCGCGTCCGTTGCATAATACTCCGATTCTCTCGCTTAATAACTGATGACGTGCAGTGGCACTGTATACATACGTACAGAAATAGCAAATGTAAGCCGTTCTATGCTTTCGATTAGAAATGCATTGACATAATACGTTTATAGAGATTCGAATTACGTCGTGACCGCAAATAGAACATATAAAATGAAGAGTATGAAAGTTAGGTATAAAAGATAACTTATGTTAACTGTGGCGTGGCGTGAACGTGAGTAACTATGGTATATGTATGTATATTGTGCTCACCTCGCTGGAGGTGAGATAGCATATCCTGGAGTCGGTGCTATCGACGGAGGCCTGCTGCACCATGCCGTAGCGCGCCGACTCCCGGTCGCTGGCGTACTCCGAACGCACGCTGTCTTGCCGGTCGAACACGCCCCTGGAACACAACTTATACATATATTAACAGTAAAAAAATGACCTGATGATAGCTTTCGATGAAGCCCTGGTTCGACCCTGTCGGGTACCCTCGAATAGAAAATCTAAACGTGCTCTGAGTAACAAACTGAGTCAAGGTTGCCTACAGCCTCTGTTGGGGGGCCTAAGCCGAGTTACTTCATGGAGTCAAGCCAAGCGACCTTAGAGCTAGACCGCCGCCCAATAACGTAATCTATACATATAATATAAATGTAATTGATCGCTGTCTCTTCATGGAAGAAATTTGAGAAAAATTATTATTGGGGGCCTTCATAAACGCAATAAAACCCAAAACAATTATTATTAAAATATATGTCTGTTTGTCTGTGCGTTTGTGTTCGCTAATCTTAGAAACGGTATTGTAGTAAGCTTCACTTAACATTTAGTGTTTGTTTTATCTCAAACGGTTAATAAATAAAAAAGTTATATCAATTTAAAGAACCACGTCAAAAAGTTGTTCTATAAATATGTTAAAAAATAGCTGTTCAGTTAAATAGGTTGAAATTTTAGTTAACCATATATTAAGCTCTTTAAAATGATGTTGATTTAAAGTTTACATAAAGTTTAAAACAGGACGGTTTCGGAGATCAAGTATCAGCTAGACACACTGTGCATTGATATATTCATGGCACACGCACGTATTTCAGAGACGCACCGCTCTCCCTGGTAATGGTAACAGGTAACAGCTATATTTGGTATCGCAGTATTTACACGTAAATAGACGATTTTAGAAATGATGTTTGTATTCTTGTATAATATGTTTTGTTAGTGATAAAGGTAGTATTAAGTAGGTAATATCATTTCGTTTAAGTTAAATTGCAGGGCGGGTGAAATTTAATAAATTAAGTAAAAGTTTGAGCTTAGTAGCCTCCCGAGGAGGCCTTCGAGCTTGTCTATCTACTCTTTAGGCTAGATGCCGTGGTACTTTCGGGCTTTACCACAGTAGAAGAAAGTCATGCGAGAAATGCAGAGAAGCTTCAATGTCATGAAAATAAATTAAAAATTGAACTTATATTAGTGGCCTACTAAAAAAGGGTGATATACGGAGCGCCCATAACCGACGAGCATGTATGCGTAGATGTATGAATGTAGAAAAAGCCAGAGAGGTGAGCCAGGATCGCGCCAAATGGAAATCCATCATCTCTGCCTACTTTATTTTATTTTATTAATAAAATTGTATAAAAAATCGTTCCCACCTCATTATTTTTCGAACGCTACATGAATAAAATGACGCATCGGAATGATTTAAATTTACTTCGCCTGAATTCCGACAAATAACGAGTAGAAAGCTACGTCAGCCTTGTGTTTAACGATAAAAGGGTTGCCCGGCGCTACAAAAAGTCATAATAATAGTCATTATTTTAAAAATGTAATCGGAGTATAAAAAGTTGTTCAGAAAATGATTCATAATTGTCAAATCGCTTTCACTACACATGAAATGTTTTTACTCTTTTCAATATGAGGTTCTATTGTACTATACCTTCGAAATACACTATTATTGGGACACAATGAAAAACTTAAAAAGTAGAGAAAATATATGTATTAACGTATTAGGACTGCAGGTAACATCCATAAGTTAATATTTTTTTTATAATACTATCTATGTATATTAAAATTATTTATTTAAATTATCGAACGTTTTCAGTAGTTTCACAGTTACATAACTTTAAAAAAACTATTAACTATTGTTATTGTACTTGCTAATGTTTAAAATAACTTATATTGTAATTTTATAATTTCGTATATTCATGAAGACCTACGTCCAGCAATGAACGACAGACAGAATGACAGACACGTGTCTGGAACTAACAATATTTAGTGATTCCATGTAATATGATTCAATGCAATAGAAAACTTTGGGCTATGTATTTAGCGTAAATTTTTAATATAAAATTATTACAGTCTATGTAAGCTCTACGTTTTATTACTAAACTACATAACATTAATATTAAATACTTCAGTGAATTTATATTTATTATAGAGGCGCAAGAAAGAAGTAAATATGTATGCATATTTGATGAAGAACGGGACTTGGAATCTGAAACTATGTATAATGAGCAGAATAATTTACATGAAACTGTGACACGAAGTACCAAGTGCTGAATAACAATGACATTTGACCTGTAAATACCTAGAAAAAAATTAACAACATAATATCAGCATAGTACGTCATTCAATCCAAACTCTTACAAGTATTTAAATCAACCGGGTTCGTTTGTTTTTAATAACTTCTCCCTCTCCTACCATCAGACTGTGTTTAGATATGTCAAGAATAAAAAAATAACAATGATTAACATAGCTAAAAAGAAGCTGCGTAAAATAGAAACTTAATGAAATAATATTAATATCATTGATTAATATTTTTATAATACAATAATATTATTTTATCTTTATTTCTTATAAAACCTCTGAAATTCATATAGTACTTTCATTCCAGCATACCCATTACAAAAGGTAAGTAGCTTGTATCCATGATATGTTTGTGTCATATTAAACAAGACATAATCAAACATGAATGTGAACGACCTCCTACTTTTACTAATGGATATTCCACGTAGTTTGTTTTCGCTTTGTATGAACTTTGCAAGTAATTACTAAAGGATTTTAATTCAAAGTTTGCCGAATACATTCTATTAAGTTCACTAAACTTTTAAAACATCGTTCAATGTAAAATCTAACCAAGTTTAATCGGACAGAATTAGCATTTTAAAGCTTCATTTGCATTAAAATAACGAGACCGAATTTACATTGTCTAGTATGATACGAACTAGAGCTTCAGTTTTGTTTGAAGTGCCAATTAATGCAACGCCCGTGAGTGTTGAAACCCATAAAATGCTTAACACTAGCGAAAACGCCAGTAAAAGCAAAGACGAGGTAAACTTCTCCTGTAGAAACTTTTAGTTTACCTACTCACTGTGTTCCAATTGGTATCACCACGATGTTTCCAATTTACACCAAACTTAAATTATTATTCTAGTTTATCTGTTATCGGCACAGTATTTTCTCCTCTTCCATATCCCTCTATCAGCCATCATACTGACATAAAACTACATATTTTTATAATTAATATTATTAATATTATAGATGTAATAACAATGTGGTCCTTGAGTACAATGCAATTTTTAAATTTAAATAAAATTATTTTGGTACTCAAGCGTAGAAATTAATCATACTAATATTATAAATGCGGATGTTTATAAGTAATGATGTTTGTTATTCTTTTACACAAAGACGGCTGAACGGATCTTGATTAAATTTGGCACAGAGATTGATTACAGTCTGGAATATTATACAGATTATAAATATTTTCATCCCGTAAAATGTAAGGTTCCTGTGGGATATTTTTTTGGTTTATATAAGTAATGATGTTTGTCTACGTATACATATATTCCGAAACGGCTAACCGGTCGAAGCCGGGCGGATCATTAGTATTTAATTTTCTTGAAGCATTGCACTGGAATCAAACCAAAAATAATTTTACAAAACATATTATTATTTAAACATGTTTTTAAAGCGAAAGTAAATATATCTTTTAGAGTAAATGACTATGTCATGAAATTAATACTTTTATCTTGCGCATATTTTAAATTTTGTAATAAGTTAGAATTTATGATGACATATTCATAAATTATACATATAATACAAAGTTAATATCTCAACTTTCTTGTGACCTTTGATAGGATTGTTCTAAACTTTATGGTAAGAAATAACATAATTTCATTTAAAATATAAATTTGATTTATAATTGTTTGAAAGTTAAAATTATAATATGTTTATTAGTGTCCTATTTTTTACAGTGCCTACATTAGTTATTTACTTTAGATGCAAATTACTGTTTCAAAACAAGTTCCCACGTATTTATAGCCCGAAGTCAGTACGCAGAAGTGCCAAAGTAAACATTAAACACAAATTTTAGTATGTATTGTCAATCATATCGTAATTGTATTTACCATTCGTCTAGCTGATTAACTTAAAAATTTCATAATAGTCAGATTTATTACCATAATATTATTTAATGCATAATATTGTAACAAAATACCGTATCATGAATGTATGATTTCGACTTTTCCTTTTTAATTCGATCCCTACCTATTTGAGGAAATGTACGTAATTGCAAATTGTTAATTCTTAACGTATTGGATCCCCGAGGGAACTACCTGGAAATACAAGGGCGACCTTGTGGGAGTATTGATCTATAGGATTGGACGAATTGCCCTGATTGTTCCTGAACGATTATGACTTACAAGCGTATCGTTACGTTCAAAAATAATGAGTACCATCTTCACATACGTTAAGCATTAGGTTATATATTACAGAAATGATTATCTATGTAAATACATAATGAATAGCGGAAAAAAGCAACTAAAATTGAAAATGCTTTACTTATTTTTGAGCGGTGACAAAGTGTAATTATTAAAAGATGTTTGACAATAAAAAATAATACAAAACCAGCACCATTCTGATTTATCTTATTTTTATCCAGGTTATTACATTCCGAACGTGATATGTACTCGTAGTCTATAGACCGACTGTGATTATTATAATAGTAATTAGTGAGAACGTAAGCTTTAAGGCGCGTTGCAGAGGAGGGGAGAGGAACAACTATTGCAGCAACTGAAAACTTGCAACTCACCTAGTTGTTGTAGTTGTTTACATATAGTTCAATGTAACTGCTCACACGTAGCAACTAAAGGTGCGAGTTGCGGTTGTCAACAGTTTTCGGTTGCTGCAATCGATGACTAAGTTAGATTGTAATTGCCGCAACTGTTGTATCGATTATAAAGTTGCTGGTTTTCCCAACCGACAATCGCAACACGTCGAGCGACTTCACACCCTCCCTTTCTCTTTGTATCTCTGGTTGTAGCAACTGGCAACTTTTAAAAAGTAGATGTTTTCTCAACTATAGTTTCTCCGTCTGCAAACCGCCTAAAGAGCGACAGCTCACCTATAATTGCTGTAGTGAAATATTTATCACAACATTAGACCTTCTGAAAGAACATACACCTAATATAGCTGTTTAACATACCGTTGTTCGAAGCTGTCAGCTCTATTGCTTCTGTAGCCGGAGTCATTTAGGCTGCCTTCATGGCGCAGGCTAGGCAGCGAGTCCCAGGGCGAGCGGCGAGGGGGCGGCGGCCCGCGCCAGCCGTCCGAGTGCCGGTACCACGCCGAGCGTGCCGACTCACCGATGCAAGACGCGCAACGGGAAGCGCTTACGAAACTAAAAACAAAAATTACGTTTAATTCGTTACGTTAATAATAATTATAAAACCATCAATGAAGAAATCACACCGCCCAAACTACTTAGCCTAGAAATTTTGCACAAAGATGTCTGTTATTATGTAGGCGAGTGCAAGGAAAGGATTTTTAACAGGTTTTAAAAGAGTGTCCAATCAATCTGTAAATTTTCACATTTACTATGCACCTACCAAAAAACCAATTTTGATTACTTCCCCCTCACGTAAGTTGCTCGCGTTGCTTAGTTTTTTACTTGGTTCAACCGGATAAAAAAAAACAATTTTATTTTTGGATTGAGAACAATACAACGTATTAAAGCTCTAAAGCTTTACATACACTTTTTACATTTTTAACCGATACTTATTACGTTTATGTATGATGATTACATAAAAAGAAGATATGATACAAACCAAATTATTAAAAACATATGTAGAAAAGAAAGGTGTGTTAGGACTATGCCAAATGGAAAACCGTAATCTGCCTACACCTCTGGGATAAGGGTGTCAGTGCTTATTTGTTTATTCACCTAGAACACTAACTGTAAGTGTCATAAATTTTAATATTTGATATGATTATGTATCCCCAATAATCCAAATGCAAAATGTAGCAATACATTTAGCAGTACAGCTCTCATTCAATTACCGACTACAGTAATTACACAAATTGCTCCTAATTGTGTTACATACTAATAATATAGATAGAATCTCATGAGAAGATTTATGGCTAATAATAAATAAATATGCGGTCACGCCAGTAACCCAAAGGGGTAGGCATCAGAGATCATGGCTTTCCATTTGGCGCAATCCTGGCACACCTCTCTCGCTTCTTCTACACTTATATGAGTGTTATAGTTATATCTACGTATGCATGCTCGTCGGTTATAGGTGTACCTTATATCGCCTTTTTTAGTAAACCACTAATCTGATCGATATAAGTTCTCCTACGGCGTCCCATACCAACACTGTATCACACTCACTTTTGTATGAATTTGTTTCGTTATTCTCTCTTCGTTCATTCTTTCAACATGACCCAACTACCGAAGCATACCTTTCTCAATTCTAGTCACAACATCCACTTTTAAGTAACACTTTTCCCTTTTAATGCCATTTTTCGTACTATCATTCAATGTTGCGAGTAACATACTTCTTAAGAATCGCATCATCTCTACTAAACATACGCCCCAAATATACGAACTATTCCACCTGTTCTACTTCGTTTATTTATTTCAATTATTGTTTTACTTTGTTCTCTTTCAAACACCATTACTTTCGTCTTATCTACATTCATCTTCATACCTTTACCTTCTAATAAATCATTCAGTACATTCAGCAAAGTTGTAAGTCCTCCGCCGATGACGCAGACCTGGTCATCGGCGTACAACTAACACAAGCAGTATAATCTTCATAAAGAGCCTTTAACGCTTGTATTAGATCACTGTTCTAACCAAACTCAAACAAAGTTCACTACGAATCGTCTCTTTTAACTTTATCATAGGCCTTTTCTAAATATACGAAGGCGCAGAAAACTTTTTTGTTTACAGCCAGAAACTTTTCTGTGATCATATGTAAAGAAAAGATCTGGTCCATGCAACCCATTCCTTTCCTAAAACCTTCCATCCCACATTTTTTCTTTTGTTTTTTTCATAACCCTTTCAATCAGTACTTTAGCATAAAGTTTTCCCAGAATTCTGAGGAGGATGATTCCTCGGCAATTTTTGGTACTAGGCCAGCTCTTAGCATTTCAAGGGAAATTCTATCATACCCGGGTGCTTTACCCGATTTCATTCTTTTCATTGCAATCACAGCCTCAATCAAAGTTATCCGCCGTGTTTGATGCAGATGCCTCAAAATATTTGTTTGAATTTCCTTTCCTTCAGAATTGTTACTTTGTCATTAAGAAGGTCCTCATTCTCATCGCAAATAACATTCATTCTCGATTGTACTGACCTTCGTCTGGCCAATAAATAAATTAAATATTAAAGCCGGCCTCAGAAGTTTGCTAAAGTTTACTTGGAGTAAACAATTACAAAGAAAAACTTCATAATGTTGTTATTTTGTCCTCGTTGCTAACCGTTAGTTTCCACTGGCATGAAATCGTGTCGCGATACAACGTTTCTCTCTATCTTTCTCTTTGAAAAAACTGAGAGGACAATATGTTTTATGTTAATGTTTTCGGCAGTGTAAACCCACGGTTAAACTTACAAAGAGGTAATCAAATCAATTTATTGTTACAGCAAGTCCACAGAGACCAGAGGCAATTTTATTTATAAATTCCAGCTTTTTTAACATTGGGCATTTTATTTTATACATATTTACAGTATCGTATAAAAGCGAGCTGTAAGTATACTTACCAATAAATATTACGTTAATTAAAATTACGACATCATTCCTTGGAGTTATACAATACATATACAAAAATATCCCTTTCATTGTATTATTTAATGAGGTGATTGATACATTTGATTGTCAAATTACGATAACCGGCATGGCTACTGAATGACTTGAGGCGAAATTTTAATCATTTCATATTACCAGTTAACATATGTCAGAAACGTATCAGATCAAAGTTGTAATGGTAGAACATTTCCAAGGGACCGGCAGTTAAATTGAAAAAATCTGCCTCTGTCGCAAAACTTCGCTACAAAAAAGATGTTCGAGTTCAAAGTTGTAATGCCGTACAATAATCTAATTTAAAATGGCCACCCGCGCTTTCCCTCGAGACGTTAGCTTCATGTCGGATACGAAACCCGTCTAGAATCTATTACTAGTTTAACAGTATACTATCAGCGAAGCTGACATTTCTCTGCAGACGCTACTATTATGTAACCAATCAACTTGACGTTTCAAAGCTGGCAACGCGAAGCGTACCACAGATTTCTGTTTCGTTTGTAAAGCTACACATTGTGTATTAATAAACAATGAAGTTATTTTTTCGCATATTTCCAACTTACAAGAATATAAATAAACCACTTATGTAGTGCCTAGGTTTATTTAAAATAAACGCCCTTTATGGTCGAACTAGAGAACTGACACCATAAGCGGAATATTTCTGAAAAGTAGAAGTAGTATAACTTAATATAAATGTTCCTCGTACTTTCGTTTCTTTATATAACTATAGAAAGGAAAAAACTTATTGAATATCAAGTAGGAAAGAAGTGGCTAGTAATTTTTAAAAGCTTGTTATAATATATTGTAGAAGTACTGACGTTTCGTCTCGCGAGCATCGATACGAGTTTGCCGCTTAACCGTAGGTTTCCACTGGCGTATAAACTTGTCGCGATACAATGTTTCTCCCTATATTTTTCCCTGAAAAAACTTAGACAACAATATGTTTTGTGTGACTGTTTTCTGCAGTGAAAACCCACGGCAACGGACTAACGCTACTGGTCAGCGAACCTGTAGAAGAAGTAACGAAAAGAATATCTATAAAAGGGATATCTATAAGGGCTTTTGCGTTCCAACTGTTTTTAAGTTTTGGTGTTACACTGGCCGATTGCTGTCCGATTTATAATTAAATTCATTGTTAGCCCAGTTTAGTGCCTGTTAGAAGTCAATTATTTTAATTCTTTAGTTCTGTGGTACAACATTTTTTTAATAAACCACTTTTGGCTTTATTCCCTACAACATAGCAATATTCTACGGCATTACTGGCATGCTCGGTAATTAAACAGAATTAATTGAATGACCTGGTTTGACACATAATCAATTAATTATAATTCAATCGATAACCTATAATTATGGGAGGTGTTAAGTTTAATGAATTCCTATAATCAAATACTATTTTTATTAACGCTTATGTAAATTCACCGATCAAATCTACGAGTATGCTATATTACCTATGAAGTGTTGTATAAATCTCGTGATAGAATTTGGCTTTTACTATTGTTTGAGTTGATACTACTTATGCAAAAGTATTGGATAAGCTATATTCATTTAAATTGAAACGCAATTTAGGTGAAAATTATACACATAGTGATGATGTTACACGCAGCAAATTTAAAAACAATAAAAGTGAAGAAAAATATAAGTAGTCACAGACTAGCTGATCACTATATTATGATGTTTGTTACGTTATAAGTTGATATTATGAAGACAATAAGTTTATGTATATGTTTCTCTCTTATCGTATATTGTACTTTATCGGAACCCTTATAAAAATCGAAGGGACATGAGTATGCGACAAAAAACAGTACATATTCGAAAAGAAAATCTCCACAAAAAATACAAGATAACCCGTTGTCTGTTAAAACGGCGTTGCGTATCGTCGCACGTACTCTGTAACACTAATAGAATTTCAAATGACACAGAGCTCTATCTCATTCCATCGGATTAAATAGCTTTTCAGAACGATTTTCCCGAGACATCTAATTAAATGCTAAATCTGGCGTCGTTTCGCCCGCTTTGTTGCTGTTTGCCTTAGCAGAATATAGCAGTCACATTTAAATGCTGCGCTGAAGCATTCGCCTTGATGTGGTAACAATACTGAGATAAAAATAGAAATAAAATATTAAAAAACCAATTTCTATAGTAAAAAAGTAATAAGAACGCTTTTTCTCGCTTATATTGTTGCGTTTTTAAACTGCAAAATAATTATTCAATCATCACCAATATCATCCAAGACCTCCACTGCTGGACATAGACTTCCCTCAAGGATCGGTCCCCACGTCGGCTTCGAATTTAATACGAACTTGGATTAATTTAGTTTAAAAAAGCCGACTAATATTACAAAGTTATTTGTTCAAATAAAACGTAGATGCTCTTTTTTGTCTCATATAAACGTATTCTAGAAGGATTTTTTAAATTGATGAAGAATTTTTAAATTGAATTTTTATATATTTTCTAATAGATATTTCAATTAAATAATTTGTTATACTAGACCTGTAATTATAGCATTACCAATAAATCTGTATTTCTGTATTAATAGCTGAAACTATTTATTATTACAGCAGATTTGTTCTTCACGACAAGTATACGTGAAATTTCTCCGCTCTTGCATTTCATACTTGTGGAACAAAAAAGTCAGTCAGCTGTAAACTACTGGATCTACATTCTAAACTTGCGCTGCCACTGTAATTCCATCGTTAGGAATGTAAGCAGCCACGCGTACACACGAGCACATAAAATTAGGTCAGGCTGAAATGAAATGCCATACTGACATTTTTAAGCTTTTTATGCATTTTATTTACTCCGCACAAACGAACTAATGGTTTTTACATTAAAATTATACGCATTCTTCAACTTTACACTGTATTAAGATTATGCATTCATTTTAAATATGAAAAGATATAATTTCACATGTTTTAAATAGTTGAAATATCAAAGACTTACAGTGCTCTTAAACACTGATATTTATATGTACAATTTAATTACGACAGTTGCTGGGTTTTGCTTTTATAAAGGCAATCACATAAAAGTACTAACAGGAAGCAAGAACTTATTGTTGCCAACCAATCCCGCCTTTTCCGCCAAAGATGGTATGGAAAGATGTAACTATATGTAGTGAAATAAATGTGTATAAAATATAGGTTGACACAACAAAACATGTAACAAATTCTTGTGTTTATTGCACCGCGACGATCAGTTTGTATGTTAGGTAAAATAAGATTTGTTAGTTTTTTTTTTAAATTAAAACAAACCATAACTTAGGTGGAAAAGAAAGACAAGTTCACTAAGGTATAAATATTCAACCGACGAAGAGTTAGGTCACGGGCATGATTTTTTGCATATAAATCAATGAACACTCATCGTAGCCCCTCCGTTCTGATTGCTACGCCGTAGCGATGTTCGCCTGCGCCACGTACAACTTTAATAAATTCAGCGTCGCAATAAACGGATGATAAAGTGAGATAGTATATCGTAGCTATATTTCAAACAAGGCTGGCTTATTAATTTTCACAGTGAGATACACATGGACAGATACGTTACAGTGAAATTGGAGTTGAAAAATTTATTATTAATTTCGTTTAGATTGTTTGATGTAATAATTGTATAATTTAATGCTGATAGCCATAGCTCTACAACATTGAATAAATTATATCTATCTAGTGATCCGCCCCGGCTTCGCCAGGGTAGCACTAATTATGTTTATCCGATCGCTACCAAAATTTACAGGATCACCCGCTATGCCAATTTGAACATTTTCTGATAATTTCATCGAAATCCATCAATCCGTTTCATAGGGAACATACATACACACGTCGCCTTTTATATATATAGATTAATTCGTGGGATAAGTACTAATATCGGGCATAATCTCAACAATAAGTAAAAAAAATCAAAGGGGACAAAGTATGTATAATTTACAGACGTGTGATAAATATTTATGTTTTTACTATGACGCCACTACCAATGTTTATTGCTCGGTTCACCAGAATCTTTTTTAGAAAAAAAATTCGTGATAAAACAAGAGAGATTCGCGACTTTTTGTCTACCTATGAATTGAACGATTTTTCGTTTTAATTGCAGGCACAGCGATATATTCTGGTTGCCTATTTAAAACACGAAAAGAAGAGACCAGCTCGTACCATCATTCCCTGATCTACTGAGAATATAAATTGCTTGCCTTCTATCGAAGCCAGAAATAGGACGCTCAGCTTAAGTACATGTATAATACCTTCAGCTAACTCATATTTTGTTAATTACGTAATCCCAATTAAAATATATAGCCACTCTCAGCGCTCGTTTTATGGACACAAGATTACAAATAAAAAAAATTGTAGGACTTTGTTTTTCACATCTAATTGGGATAATGGACTAAGAAAAAACATTCTGTTTTGCTAAAAACAAACAAATGTACTTTTTAACTAATTATCTATTTACTTATAAGAAATATCTTTCATCGTCTACCTATTTTACTGAAGTATATGTTATTTAATGTTAAATAATTAAAATTGTTAAACTTTAATTATAGCTTAATATTACAAATTTTTAAATTATATCACATAAATTTTAAAAACAGTTATGAGAAACTATACATAATTAAAACACAGTTACGATTCTGTTAGTTTTTAACACGCTTTAATTAGCCTGGTTACACACCAGCTTGTTTGTTTATACGTAACGAAATTTTTGAACGTATTTTTAAACCTAATAAAATTTTAAATAACAATGGATACAATATGTAATGGACCGTGTTTTATACTTCTTAAAACTTTTGATTATTATTTGAAGTTTTGCATTTTCCCTTACTATGTTTTGCAACATGAGGAAAATGTCTTGTAAGACAGCAACAAAGCTTGCGCACGGCCGCTCCTGCCGGAAGGCTAACAATAAAGTTTTGTCAGCCTCAACTCACGTCATGCGTCAAAAGCTTTATTCGCAAAGGCATTAAAGCCGTGACGACAACTTGCCAGCTTAGCACGTGCGTCTCACGCGTGACGCGCGTATTCCGAAATGGAAAGAGACATAATTCGTAGTGGTTTTATATTTAACGTTAACGGTAAAATATTTTGTTACCACATAATCAATAATGTTTTTGATATCAAATCCGAAACTAAGAATTAGAATAATAAAATAGTTAGTTTTGTATTACGTCATATCACATATATTTTTTACAATCGTCTTACCCTCAAGTAATTCATATCAATTCGTTTGAACCTGTTCGAATTGGCTAATACCAAAATTTTGATATCATATAATAAAAATAATCAGTCCATTTAGTACGTTCCACTGCAGGGACACAGGCCTCCTCTCCGAGAGATAGGCCGTAATTAGCCCAGTGCGGGTTGGTGGATGTCACATGTGTTCGAATTTGGTTCTAAGACATGCCGGTTTCCTCACGATGTTTTCCTTCACCGTTTTTGGAGCAGTGGTAATGAAAAAATTACACAAAATAAAGCTCTGCCTAGTTACGACCCCGCGACCCAGTTTGTAAGTCCCTATACCACTGCTCAACATGTAATATAAAATTACCAGTAGTAGAAGGATATATTCATGTAAATCTTTCGAAACGGAGCAAAATATTTGATATGCGCTGTTAAAATTCTTCAAAGACATTTTTTGTGTTATCGCTCTTGTCCACATCATAAACAGTAGTATATTTTTTATTTATTTATTATACGTCTTTAACTTAACAATTATTATTATTATTAAGGTTTCAAAGCGCATGTTCGCGAGTAATTTTTTTTTGGTTTTCCGGTCCTTTATTTCTTGTTAAATAAATATGTATAAGTGGATCAGAAAATAGCAAAAGCACAGAATATCTTTCATTCATTAAGTAGCGCGTCTTTGTCCCTAACTTTAGGAACTCCTGCCTTTCTCAACATGTGCAAAACTTACTAGACAATACGATAAAAACAAATAGGTCGGAGATCTCGGGAACATTATAACAAAACACCGCTTTGTTTTGTTGTACAGGAAACTAATAAATTTTGTGCTTCATAAACTTTGGTATTGTATTACAGTTGGTATATTTTGGCTTCATAAATCTCCGACTTTCGTACCTAGAAATAATTTTAATAGATTATACACGTCCTTTACATTCATATATATGTATATATATACATAGTATCATCTTCTTAAATGTCTGTTTTCTGTTAAGATTTCATTTAATTTTGTACCTACCCTAATATTAACTAAGTAATCGGATAAATTATCTCTCTCCCTTTCTCGGAAATCTAAATTCTATAGAAGGAAAGTCTTCACAGAATTTGGATGTGTCAACGATTTTTTTAATGAATTAACCCAGCCACAAGTGCTGGACGTAAAACAGAATGTTGGCTAGTGCTACTGATGGAATCATAAAATAATAACGTCTGTAACTGTATTGTATTTATACACTGCACTCATGCCCGTAATCAAGAGAGATAGGCAGAGACTACGGACTTGCATTTGGCGCGATACCTCTCTCGCTTCGGCTACATCCAAACATCTACAGATATATATTCTTCGGTTACGGGTATTGCTTATATCGCCATCTTTAGTATGTCAACATTGCCACTTACTTTTGCAACATATATTTGTCTTGTCAACTTCTCACTCTCGATTCATCCTTTCGTTCGTATCTATCTATTCGTTCACCCTTCAACATGTCCTTATTTTGCATTATGTGTATGTATTTACAAAAAAAGCATTTATCCCTTCTATATTACGTGTAGATATTTACACTCGGCTCGCAAATGTGCCAGGGTTGTCAAAAAAGTGAAATGAAATAAGATTGTTATGCAATCATAATCATTTATTTACAAGTACGAGTGCACACATTAACATGTATTGCACTGCTAAATACATATTTACGTGACACTTTATTTTAGAGCTTTTCAGTTTTTGATTTTTTGAATTATGAAATGTATTTGCATTCCGATGAACAATCTTAATATAAAAATTCTAAGTTTCTTCCTTTATTCTAAATAAATTCATTTATTTTCTTCTTCTCTTCTTTCTTACATTTATACGGCGCGTTAGCGTTCGAGTGGGCAAACTAAGCTCGATCGGCGGCCGCGTATCGCGCCGCCCACTTTCACCCTAGACCCCCACCGTTTTTCTATTGTATATTAGTTGCGCAACTGTATGTGACTGTTGAACTGTGACTGTGTTGACATTATATTTCAGATTTTTATTATGGATAGTCTTTGTTATTCTTGACACCCACGGGGTTGATATGTTTGAGTTTCAGGCGTTGAAATCTGATAAGTGATAATAATAAAGTAACGGCCCGAGCCGAGGCTCCCTCTACGGAGGGAGCCCTCGAGCTAAGTTACACTCTTAAAGAGGCAGAGGAGTGACCTTTCAGTCACAAAAAAAAATTGAAATCTGAGGTCAGCAGATTTCAAGAGCTTTCTTAATATTAACACATACATTAATAAGACATGCAGAGGTTATTTATAAGCCATAGATAACACCGGGATTACTTAAGTGTATTAAGCGGCGTGAGATATTATTTGCCAAAGCAAAACGTAATCATAATGACAGCATGATATATGAAACGTATAAAAAGTATAGGAATTACTGTAACAATAAACTACAAAATGTCAAGGTGAAATATGAACTCAAAAAATTTGTGGGACGCTGTAAAAGATATATGTGGTCTGAAGTATTCAACTGTAGACAACTCCATCCTACTTGATTCTACTGCTGAACCTGCCAAGGCCATGAACAAAATTAATGAATATTTTTCATCAGTTGGGGAAAAAAATGCGAGCACTATTCTTGAGTCACTTAACATCAGCGAAAAAGATAATACCAGCTCCATTATCTGCTCTCCGAATGATTGTGAACAATCCTGTTGATGAGTCCCACAAACGAAATTGAGAACTAATATAATTCAAAGTATAAAACCTAGCTCTTCATCAGGTCCAGATAATATAAATACTCGGGTTCTAAAACAAGCGCTAAGTACTCTAGTAGCACCTATTACTTATCTTTGTAATTTAAGTATACAATCAGGTATTGTACCAGACTCTTTTAAGGTTGCTAATGTAATACCCATTCTAAAAACAGGCGACCCTCTAGATCCTTGTATTAAGACCTTCCTTATAGACCAATTTCATTACTCAGCACCTTATCTAAAATCTTAGAAAAAATCGTCAATAAAAGGCTTCTCTCATATTTAGAAGCGGAACAGTTATTAAGTCATAGGCAATTTGGGTTTAGACATAATAATTCTGCAGAAAATGCATTTACATAAAGATAATCGACTTAGTTGTTGAAAAACTAAAGGCCTAAAATGTATTGGGGTATTTTTTGAAATCAACTCCTCGTTCAAGTTTGGATCTGAAATTACATACTTGCCGTTTTAAACAGGCGTCATGTAGTTGCAAAATCCTTAAAAGAGCATTAAATATCTTGGAGTTATTATCGATGAGAAATTGTCTTGGAATCAACAAATAGATTCACTAAATAATCGTGTTAGAATATTGATGTACATTTTTAAAAGAATTGCCCATGTACCTACAGTTAAATTAGTCTATTTTGCCCTCTGCCAATCAATTCTACAATATGGTATTGTTGCATGGGGTTCTGCAAATA
>JWHW01027858.1:277874-297526 GCA_000931545.1 Papilio glaucus
AACAATCTTAAATTACCTTAGACACTTACATACACTTACCTACACACATACTTATGCACTACATGTGTATATGCACACACTCCCCTACTGATTAAGCTAATTGTATACAAACATTCGTTTTGTTTTATGTTAGTTTGTGCATGTGCATATAATGTAAGAAACTAGTCCCCTCTAGCACAGGGAATCCTATTGAGGGGCTAGGGAGTCCTTTTGGCAACAATTTGATTTGTTATTCACTTATAATGAGGAACTTATTCTCTTTTGGTATGGTTTAGGTAAAATGCTTAATTTTGATAAAGTTTAATTAGGTTTCTCTGTATTGAGACAAAAAACTGTTCATTTCTTAATGTATCCTTTTTTTATATATTTGTATTAGATTAAGTGCATTTCGTTAATACATGTAAATATGTGCTTAAATGTTTGGAAAATAAATAAATTATTATACATTAAACATTAATCGTCACTCAGTGGATACTAAGACGAACGCTTAACCTATTTTCAGTATGAAATGGTACAGTTGTAAAAAATTTAAAAAAAAAATGGACTCGCCCATAATCGTGTTAATTACATATAATTAATATGCTTTCATGGAAATTGTGTCCTCCTCCATTAGGGGTATGTCAATCTCATAAACTTGTTATAAAATATCAGACTTTCTAATAATATACTGAATAATTTTGTTTTAATTATAACTTACCTTGATTGATGGTCGCTCAGGTATCCTTGATCACGGTCCCGGTTGCGGTCCCTGTGAAAAAGATCATATTATCAACCCTGTGTAATTTAATATATTGTTTATTAAGGCCTTTATTGTGTTTGACGAAACGGTAAACAAGTTTATTTTTGTTATGTATTTTGCAAATTTTTACTAGAATTCATTTCAAAGAAATATCCGATAATTTAATTAATTACCGATAAACATATACACAAAAAAATACTTGAACAGTTTAGTGTTGCGAAATTTTACGAAAATAAATATATGAGAGAACAAAATTGGATAAGTCATCTGATTGTCTAATGGTTGATCGATTTTTTTTTTATGGAAGAAGGTGGCAAACTACTAAGCGGATCACCTAATGTTAAGTGAGCGCTACCCATAGACATCCGCAACAAGCACATGTGTTGCAGATGCGTTGCCTACCTTTAATGGACAGAGAATTTCAGGCACAGGCAGGCAGGAAAAAGGATATTTCCTTTTCACCGCCAACCCCCTCCCCGTCCAATCCTCTATTCTACAACCTTGAGCTATGGTATCTGAAGAAAGCTCTTAAAGATTTAAACTTATAAGGTGTCGTTTCAAGTAGACATACATATGCGTACTCATGTATATTTTACCTATTTTAACCACTTTTTTTTCAAAATTAAAAATATAATAGGAATTATTTTTTTAAATATTACTTATTTGTAAGTTATTATCGTATTTTTTACTTTAAAAAATCCATGTAAAAAACTTATTTGTTGCTTTTTTAATCAAAACCAAGTCGTCTTCTTTCTCATTATACATTTTTTATATTTTGGTTTCACCACCCATTATACTTTTTACGGCTACTGCCGAAATAATAGCGCATTTTAAAATAAATTTTGCTTCAGAATAACAAATGACAGTCGTTTATTAAACATGTTAATTAGATGTCTGTTACGTTTTCGCTCGCATTGTTAAAAAATAATTTTCAATGAAAAGAGATGCGTCAACAAACCTTGTGTTGTGATCGCTGAGGTACCCGCGCTCCCTTTCGCGCTCGCGTTCCCGCATCAGCTCGTTACGGTCGCTGCGACAACAATACAACACCTCAATCAATAAAAACAAAAAGAGGATACAGAAAACGAAATAAAGCTTTTAACAAACCGACGAAAACAATGCCGATGGCCCATTTTCTTTGCCAATTCAAAGTACAGATTGCTTTGTTTATGTATATATAAAGCATTTTTTCTCGGATTGAACAGATTGTATTGAAATACTTTTGTTTGTTATTTTAAGATAATTATAAATTCATAGTGAATGCACAAGTGCACAACGATAGACTTACACATCGTTATCCGATTCTCGCCGAGATCTATGATTGACAGAGCGTGAGCATATCGCCATACAAGATTCGCGTCCCTAGTCTAAATCTGTTTTATAAATCTAGATTAATTAAATAAAGTCTAAATCAGTTCTATTTTATGAAAAAAGGGTAAAAACCAGGAAACGATTAATGTGATGTTAAAATGATCATAGCTACTTAAATAAACATCCCCAACAAATATTAGTTACAAGTGTGGTGCCTTCATCTGGGAAGTACTGGTTACAAGAGATAGGTAAGAAAAATGTTAGGTGGGAACAATTAATAGAAAATACAAAAAGCCGAAAAAACATTATCATCCCTCATCACAGTATATACCTAGTACCTTTGACACTCTGAAGAAGAATATGAAACTAATGACACCTCACTCGAAAACGGAAAAGTCGCTTAGGGTACAGAAGGTCACAGTGCAACAGACATAATTATACATATACGTAACCCCAATGATACAACTCTCCATCAGGATCAGTTGGGTAAGTAGAAGGGGAATTATCTACGATTCGTAAATTATTGATAGTAGTAGATGGTAGTTGGTGGCTACTTTTACACATATCCACGACTAGCGCGTATTATGCGTTTGGGTGGGGCATGGATCACTCCAGCCAACCCAGCTCCTCGAAGAATCCCAGTAACCTTTTATTGTTCCTGGCGATCTCCGGGAGTGATTTATTTTCGTGCTGATTATTAATAGTATTTACATAGTAGTAGGTACTTCATGTCAGTATTATAATCATACATTCTACACTCACGAGTGATTTCTCGGGCTTGCTCAGCTCTACCATAGTACCACTATTTTCCGTATCGATATATCTTATAAGTTAGCTTTCTTGTATAACATTAAAAACAAATATTGGCGTAATATCCCGCCTGGTACTACAAGCTCAACAATTAGTAGAACAGAAATTTGTAGAGTCACTTTAGTGACGAACTCGTAACTTCCGACACACTGAACCTCAGTAATTTTGTTGAATATTCTGTGGCACGAGTTCTTACTGTTTTTAAGGGCACTGCTCCTTTACGAATCTACTCATTATAAGGAAGCCCGTGACTTAAAATGAGAGTACAAACTGTGACGTCGCTTTTTATGTTTGTGACGTATAAATGGTATTATTATTACGTAAATATTAACTAATTTAGGAACCGTGATAGTATTAGACGCTAATGATTTACAATTTAAAGTGGTGAATAGTTTTAGATTATTTGCTTTCTACTTACATGACATCCATACAAATATATATAATTTAAAGCCTTAAATAAATGTTGTAAACGATATTTACTTCCTACGATTGTGTTTTAATAGGTAACAAATCAAGTTGGCTTAATTTGTCAAAATGAAAAACGCACTTTTAGATTTCTATCTATCTTGAAAAAGTTTACAATGTTTCACCGGGTTTTAAAGTGCGCTGCTTAGCCTATAGTACCTGAATACGATGTATAACTTTTTCATTTCTTTTATTAAATGTCTTTAAGTATAAGAGAAAAAAAAACGCAACGCATTTTCAACTTCGCTACAACCAGCATTTACGAAGACAACAAGAGCAGGGAGTAAGTAAAGAGATGAAATGGGAGAAGTGGCTTTGACTTATGACTTTACGGACACCTCATTCACGGACCGAAACATAAAACTCCTATTTTGCGACGGGTTTCTTTACTTTTTACTGAGAGGTCGAGGTATCTCTTTAGGTACCTAAAAGATGCGCCCTAAAAACTGCAGGAGCAATGCAACTGCGAGGCTCTAGCATTTTCACTTTTTTAAGCTTTATTTTTAATCAAAATTAAGTAGAGGCAAAATACACAGTAGAAATGGTCACACACTTTTGTAGCTTAGCTTTCACATCCTCGCAGCATAGCTGCATAGCATATCTCTTGTGGAGAAGCATTCTAAACCTGTGTTTTCACCAGAGATGTGCGAGGATGTCTAACGAGCGATGTTTGTTAACCATTCACTTTGCCTGAGCGCATCTCCAGTGGACGCGATTTTATTGGTTCTTTACAAACATATTCATCGCGAGGCATCATCGTACATCTCTGGTGGATACGCATCGTCGTTATTGCGTTCGCAACCTTCTTATACTTTGTTACAACTCCTTATAAATTTTACGGAAGCAAAGACGGAGGTACGACGACGGACGACGATGCGCACGGGAGTTCTACAATTGCAGGGGGTGGACGCAAGGTTCCGTTACAACCCTAAATTACATAACTTTAAGGGTACAATATATTAAAAAATAGCTGACCTGTAATATCCATCTCGATCGGACCTGGCACTATGCTGTCGCTCAACGCCAAGCCGGTGCGGCAGCGGCAGAGTGGAAGACCGGCTGCCACCGCCCGAGCATTGCGAAGCTGGGCCTGTGTAGATATAATTGCATTTTAAACTAAATATTTAAGTATCAAGTAGTTGTGTATGGTAGTTGCTTACCAGATTACTATATATTTATATGATGTGACAGATATGTGATGGTTTTGACCCTAAGGATCTAAATAGTTTTTTCTATATATGCATATTTATTGGATTATTGTTTGATAGTTGTTTAAACCATCTAGCCATTTTTAAAGTACACTGTTTTAGTAGGTACCATGATTTCCACGAGCTTGGGGCGAAGGTAATTAAACTACATATCAGGTTTGTAAACAGCTGATGTGTCAAGACGAGGCAACAAAACAAAAATGTGGCCCAGGGAAAGATGAAGAAGAACGGAAAGAATAAAATAACAAATGCATAAAATATCAATTATGTCTATTATCAGTGTAATACTATTTTGTCAGAAAAAGCATGTTAGTGAGATAATGGCGCTGTGATGCGATCCTTAAGAAGTATGTTAGGCGTGACTTTGAATAAAACAATAGTGTTATAAGGTAAACCTATGGCTTAAAAGTGGATGCTGTGAATAAAATTGGATAGGTAAGCTTGGGTCGTTTGGGCATATTGGGCAACGAGGTGTGAAGAGAGAGTAACAAGACAAATTTATGTTGCAAAAGTGAGGGGCAGAGTTAGCAGAGGACGTCTCGTGAGATCTTATATCGATCAAATTAGTGAAAGGGCGATATAAGCAGTAGCTGTGACCGACGAGCGTGTATGTGTAGATGTACAATGGATGTATAAAAGGCGAGAGAGGTGTTCCAGGATCGCGCCAAATGGAAATCCTTGATCTCTGCCTATCCCTCTAGGTTACAGGCCATGTATAAGGGCATATTTATTTAACACTATTAAAAACGCACTTTTTATTCTATTTGTTATTAAAATGCGTTTAATAAACTTCGAAATCGTATAAAATGCTAAGGTGTATGAGGGGTATCCTTGTGCTGTAGTCGTCCTCTGTATTTGTCTAATTGATTCTTGAATTAAATTTGAGCGTAATAATGAGTTCTGTGTAAATCATATACCAAAAATACTTTTGTCTAGACAATCTAGTTATCATCGCCTTTGTTATTATGTATTAAATAAGCTCAGGGGTAAACTAACATCTGAAATTTTGTGTTCGGAAACATCTATCAATCGTTATTTTTAAACATAATTTTCGAAAATGCCGTATCTAATATTTTTTTTATATTTGCGCTAGTTGAAAATCTAACCAACGAGTCACTCGTCGTTTAACTTGTTCTCGCTTCAAAAAAAACTGGCAGTGCAACCTTAATTTTTGTAATTGCTGCGCATGTTGGCGATGGTGTCCTAATATTAGACGACCAATGATTACTGATGACTATTATTCTTAAATGTATAAATATTTATTGCAGCATGATTAAATTATTTGATTCTTTGACTAAAGTTGTAAACATAATTTTGTCACATGAAATAACAATATATTATATAATTTATTCAGTTTACTTACGTCTGCGCGGTGGATATGGGCTGCGCTGGTTCGAAGGCGGCATGTTGTCGTTGTATTCTATACAACAAAACATTATTATTGTAAGATAACTTGGCTCTTCCAACTGTCATTGATAATGCAAGTCAAACTAAGTATAATTTATTGCGTGCGAAAGGGATCCGCTACAGCGGCAGCGGCATACCGAAGCCATGACATTTTAATAATTACGGGCTGACTTAGGATTTTAAAATCCCAACTAGCTTGTAGCTCCACAAATAATCCTTCTCAATGTACCTGGATCGTATCTTATATCCTCAGATGGATTGAGGAACTTTTTTTTACATCTTTAAAAAAATACTCGTCTCCTAATGGAACTATCTATTACAGTTCTCTTCAAATCGTACAGTTCGGCAAATTTATATTTTCTAACATAACAAACTAGCTGAGCCTCGCAGTTTTACCTGCCGTGCCATTTAATATCCGTCAATTGTCCAGCCTAAGCTGAACCCTAATATGATTTATATGACTGAGTATGTAGATCTGAGATCAATTTACACTGGGCTTAAATATTTCTCCATACAAACTATCATACACTATTTCAGACCTTTAGGAGAGGAATTTAGAAAAATCCTTGTTTAGTGGTCGCCAACGTAATAGAACAGAAATCTCTGTGCAATTTTTTTAGTTTCTAGGCCCTGTAGTTTGAGCAGTGCGTTGATATATCAGTCAGTCAGATTCTTCACATGTAGATACTGATCCACCGAAATTTACGCCGCGTCCTCTATTTAACATATAAATCTAATCATCTATATTTCTTTGACGGACTATAATTCACTTAAGAAAAACTTACAAAAATGACCAAATTTAAGTGCATTTCTAATTAACTTATTTACCCAAATCTTCCATGCTCTGGCTGAGCAGGGCTTCGAAGGTGTGCAGGCTGTAGCTCTCGGCGTCCATGCCCTTGGCGAGCGTGTTGCGTAGGTGCATCTCGTACTCCAGAAGCAGGCGAGACGTGGGCGAGCCGGGCGCGGGCGTCGCGCTCGACTGCGATGCCTGCCGCGACAGGCAGGGCTTCTGCAGCCCAAAATAAATTTAGTTTTAATCGAATTAGAAAGAAGTTCTTTATCGCACGTTATTCGTTTGTTCGCAGGCTAAGGGGCCAGACCGAAAAAACCGACAGCTTTTTGCAGTGTTTTTAAGCACTTCCCGATCATATAGGAAACTATATACGATTTAGTTTGCCGTCAATTATAAGAATATTCAAATATTTATAATTTTAACATTTAAGTACCCTTATATTTTATTATAACTTAAAACAAACACTTTTCTATTTTTTTGTGACTGAAAGGTCACAGTTTGCCTAGAGGAGGCATCTGCAGCTACACCGGCCTCCAGGCGGCAGGGCGCAGAAGACGCTTAGCCTAAGCCTCATTAGTTAGCTCGACGGCTCCCTCCGTAGTCATCCGTCACTTATTACGCGTTTAGCATTCCGATTCGAGGGTGCCGATCCTCGGTTCGATCGGTAGCTATTGTCCGATTACGGGAACTCCGTTCCAACCGGCTGTTTATAAGACATCTCTCCCCCTTTTTTTTGAAGTGAGAGTGAGGAGATAAGTATGCGTAATGAATGTAGAAAAAGTGAGAGCGGTAACGTGGCAATAAGAAATCCAGAAGGTAAGATCTGGAGTGAACTTCTCTAGGGACTGGAAGATCAGTACCGCGGATATGAAGGTAATGGAGTTGGTCCGGGATAAAATGCGCAGCTGAAGACTGAGCTAGGTTGGAAATAGGGAATAAGTCATGTCAATTTTCTTGAAATTGATCATTTTAAAAAAATATATAATTTTTTATGCTGGTATTCGCTATTAACATAGTGTTCAAAACCTTAAGCACCTTCTTCTTTCCATTACCATTTCTATTCATATCTCCGTCTAAAAACCTCCTTTATGATACATCATACATCGTATAACTATTGTAGATATTCCATTACCGATTTTCGATTACCGAATATTATCCATGAGTAGTTCATACTTTTATTTTTAAACGCCGAGTTAGTTTAAAAATGTCATACAAAGCACCTCGCGCTTTTTTTACTTTTTAGTTTGAATACCGTTAAAAGCGTGTTTTTCAGTTATTTAAACTAAAAATCTTTCACTTTTTAGTTCCATTTGCTTTACAATAACTGTCTTTAATACGAACAGGAGTGTTCAAAGTTTGATTCAAATCTGATCGTTCAAATTGGGGCAAAATCACTTTCTAGGATTCCGTTACATTCAAACAGATGAAAATAATATATAAGCGTGGTAAAAAGAAAAGTGAAAGAAAGGCCCCATCCCCTCCTACTCCTGTTCTTTTCCTTAACTACTCACCTCTTCTTTTCAACACAAAAGCTGGATCTGCACCCGTAACTCTTCTGATGTTAATAGTTAGCGGTTGTGACTTAACATCAAATGAAGTTGCTTGTTTGAAGTCCGTAAGTAACTCTGTCAGAATAATTAACAAAGTAGACTATAACATTGGGAGTAAACAATACCGGATGGTGATGCATGCGAGGATCTCTACGCTGACACGGCTCCTGGTCCGAATTGCCGTTGGACGATGACGGCGTGGTGGCGTAGCACTGGTTGTCGAACATCACATTGTCAGACGGTGGCGACAGGTCGCGCTCGCCGCCGCCTAACTCTAAGTACAGGCCACGCCCGGGGTACCCGCTAGGAGCCGCACCCACTCCCACGCCGCGTCTAAGAGAAACAGAAAATAAGTAGTTAAATTTCATTATGCAGCAACGGTAACTGTAACCGCTGTCAAATGACAGCGGTTACAGTAGAACGGTAATATGCGGTAATACCGTTCTTTGACATATATCTATAATATAAAAATAAGTCGGGTTTTCCTTCCTGACGCTATAACTCCAGAACGCGCGAACCGATTTCCACGGTTTTGCATTCGTTGGAAAGGTCTCGGGCTCCGTGAGGTTTATAGCAAAGAAAATTTCAGGAGAAAAGCAGCAAAACAGGGAAAATCATTTTTCACATACAGCGCTATCTCTGTAATTATATCAATTTAAAGAACCATGTCAATATTTTTTCGATAAAAATGCTATAAAATAGAGTCCTATCATATAGATTGCTATAAATTAGAGTAATAAGTATGTAATATCATTTCGTTTAGGTAAAATTACAGGGCGGGTGAAACCGCTGGGCACCGCTAGTTATGTATATAATACCGTTATTTGACATATATTATGTATAAACTAAGTTCCAAAAGTTATGACTTTCACTTAAAGGTTTCTTATTACGTGGCTGTCAACTAGAGACATTGGAGCATACTTTGTAATTTACATGGCGTTACGTGAACATCATTATCCTTAAGTCTGCCTGTCCGTTGGAGCGAAGCGGAGCAGTGCCGAATTGAACCAATCAAAAATAATTTCGGCTCCGCGCCATTCAATCGACAGGCATTTGCGAGTTATATTAAAAGTTCATACTTTTTGGGGAAGCGAAGAAACAAAGCGGCGAAACGGAGATCGAAATCTTCGCGTGCTCACGGTCTAGAGCAGTCGGCAACTTCGCTCCCCACTGCTCTCCCGCTTCACGCTTCCTCGCTCCACCTCAATGGTTCCGCCACGAATCGGAGTTCATATTTGATTGGTTAAATTGGCACAACTACGTTCCGTTTCGATGGGCTACACAATCAGATGAATTGTATATGCATTACCAGTCTTAATGTAGCAAAGGTGAGAGATATAGGCAAGGAAAAGAGAGGATGAGGGTTTTGGAAGGGGATGGGACAGCGCCTCACTCATCAGAGAAAATAACTGCTGCTGTTGCTGGCTCTATCACCATTATTAACTTCTATTTACAAACTTCACGTTACTGCTATTGTCGTAACTCACATGTTTGTATGAATCTTTAAAGACAACTTATTTATATTTTGATTTAGTATACTGTGATTACCGCTGTGAACTTTGTCGGCTGTTATTGTTGACGTGCAAGTAGTGCGGGTGAGGGGGCGCGTGAGCATGCGGACGGTGCGCGTGCGCGCAGGTCGGCGGGCACGCTGCGTACCGCCGTCGGCCCATCTCCGGTGATGTAACAGGGCTCTCTGTTGACGGCATCGGCTTTAACATCCGCTTGAGGGTGTTCGAATCTATAAAAAAATATATTTTATAATACAAGCATTTTATCATTCTCTATTGGGGCCAGGGACGTAAAATATTACATCTTCATGAAAGGTATTTTATAATAAAATTACGGGAGTTCTTGAGGTCAGAATAGTGGCACATTGTCTTCTGTTTAATCTATCTTCTAATTAATTATAATACAAATAGTTGGTTTAACTTTTCTGCTTTAATTAAAATCAAATTATTTAACAATAATCAGTTTGTATTCGAATGTCTTTTTATAAACACACAATACACAACGGACAGGCCCCGGACCGATAGACGACGACGCCAATGAAGACGTATTGATAACGATGACAATGAGTAAGTAATAAGTAAGGATGAGTACGTGACGTGGTACATACCCATATTCATGTCTTCAGTACTCTTTGACTTGGTGCGGCGCGATCCCGAAGTGTTATTGTTGATAACGTTGTGGTGATGCATCGCATGCTTCTCGGACTCGCGTGACTGGAAGTATAAAACATTATCACTCGTCTGAATAAATCATTATTTGTATATTTAGGACAATCCAATGTTTTAATTACACTTAAGAAAGATAAATTTAATGCAAATGGATTTAAAAAACATAATTTTTCAAATATTCAATGAATGAAATTTTTGCGGGTTTGAAATCTGATAGGATTTAGCTTTGTTTTTTTATGGTAGAAGGTGGAAAACGAGCAAGCGGGTCACATGATGTTAAGTGACCTTACCCATAGGCATCCGTAACAAGCTAATGAGTCGCATATGCGAGGCCTATCTTTAATGGACAGAGGTGATGATAGACAGGAAAAAGGATATTTCTTTTTCCTCAATCATCCCCTCATCGTCTTATTCTCTTCCCCTTCCCATCCCAGGAAAGGATGAAAAATGGAAAAGGACTAAAATTGGGCCTCCGGCACCTCACTCATCGTACGAGACGCAGAAGCATACTTCTACTTCACGCCTGTCTTCTGTGAGGTCGTGATATTTCACCGATCAAGCCGGACCATTCGTGCAACAAAAGTTGATGCGGTATCTTCCACTGTTAAAAGTTTGATTTTTTTGCTACCATTCCATATTTTTCTTGAATTTATAAATAATTTAGGTTCACTTACGGATTCGTTGCCGTCGCCATAGTCAACACTTTTGGGCATATGCTGCAAGTTCTCTTTGTTAGACCGCGTAGAAGTTGACGAAGACTTAGAGGTGGTGAGTGTGCCGCCTGCTTGTACCCCCTCAGATTTGAGATCTTGATTATGTTGGTTTGCACTAGCAATCCCTTGAGCCTCTTCAGCCGTCTGCGCAATATTATTAAATTTAATTGTTTAAATTTAGGGTAATAACATCGTGATTTTATACTTTGCTTTAAAGGGACTTAATATAAGGGATCTCAGTGTTTACAAAATAAAGTATTTTTACTGTGTGCAATAAGCATTTAATAAATAAATAATAAAAATAACTTTCTTGCATTTATCATTCCATCCCTTTTCAACGTCGATATAGTCAAGAGAAAAGTGAACAGGTTATTGCTAAACTAGTGCGTATTTTTTTTTTCAATATAATAAATATTTTTTTCCTGTCTTTTTTCAATGAATAAGGCCAGTAATTAATTATACACTGAATTAAATAAAGCTCACGACGAAATTCGTGATATACTTAGGAGAATATCGTATTAAGATGATTCTCATTAGACCGGGCCGTGCACGAGGTTTGGACGGGGCACGGATTTACCACGTTACAAACATTCCATATGAAGCCGCTAAAACGTGCACGTCCCGTGGACGAGCCGTGCCCCATCCGGGCCCGGATGTACCACGGTTGCTGCATAGTCTCGCCCCGGCCCTCCACGTTCCGTCGTAATATGAATACTGGAACGTACGGCGGACGGGCCGTGAGTGACGAATCTTCGTTCGTCGTGCGAACGGCAAAGGATTGAAGTAAGATGCCAGCGTCAGTATTTCCGTCCGATTATGATGTGGGTACCTTCAAGAGAAGAGTGAATAGGCTGTTTCTAAACTAGTGCGTACCATCTTTAGACCACGTCACCACTTAACATCAGGTGGGATTGTAGTCAAGCGCTAGTTTACTCTTTATATAAAAAAAGACTACGCGCTTTTTGTTGGAACGATGAAAAATGTACAGAACATGTACGAAAATAGCCTCAGCCTTTTTATGACATGTCGCTTCTAAAATACATGGACACAAATTTCAAAACTTTCTTATGGGCTCTATAATTGGTAATGATATAAATGAAACTGGTGACTACTATTTTTATTTATTTCAATTAAAGTTATCAATGTCCTCAGGCTACACATGTGTATTAATTACACATGTTATTATCTATTACACTACCTATATGTTATTCTATTATGTCTGGTAAGTTTTTTTAACATAGAGTATTACATCCCCTAAATTAACGCCTTTGCCAAAGAGGGTGCACACTCCATTTTCGTTTACCCCGGTTCCTACACCTCACTTCTGTTTCCTCACCATCAATAGCTATCGCAATTGCTGCCATTTCCATTAAAGAGAAGTCCATTATTATTAAATTACGACAATTTTGAACGATTCACGTCACTACGCAATTAAACAAAACATCCACCGTGCCTTACGACCCGTTGAATGCACGTTGTAATATGAACACGCGGCCCGCGCATGCCCCCTCCACGGCCCGGTCTAATATAAATCAACCCTTAAGAGTATCTGTAACTCACGATCAAAGTGAGAAAGATATTTCCATCATTCCCAAAATCCTTAATATCTATTTAGCCCTTTGGGTACGGGCTTGCTTAACTAGATTGCTAACAATGTTATACTTACGTTAGTGCCATGAGTGCCGACCGAGGCGGTGACAGTCTTGGGCGCTGTGGAGGTGTTAGTGGTCATGGTCGACGTCTCTTGGGACTTGGGAGGCCGAGACGGCGGTTGAGTATCGGTTTGACGAGCAGCCGCTAAATCAAATACAATGTATATCGAAATAAATTATATAAGATGCATCACTTTTACATTTAAGGCCACAAGTTTACATAGAGCGCGAAGGCTTGTCATATTGTAAGAGATGGCACACCTTGTTATTTAAATTACTTGAAACGTCATTCAAATACACTTCATCAGAATTTACTTTAAATAAAACATTTGTAATCAATTATACATATTTTATTTTTATTTAATTAAGTAATATTTGAAGCATTCTACATAAATTGTTGGTTGGTACATCAATGTCAATTGAGGAGGAAACACTCGTGTTGTGTCGTATTTTGTCGAATACTCCATTGTAAACTATTTCTAAAATATACTAACATTAAAAAGATCGTAAACCTATTTTCTCCATTCGGTCGAGATTCATTTACAAACGAATGCCGTAGTTTATCAGCTATAAACGTTTCGCAATCTTTTTTTCTTTTTCTTGCAATGTTGTTTTTTCGTTATGGAAATGTAATTATTATGTTTTGCTATGAATGTACATGCTATATACTAATTCTCAATATATCATTTTTTAGTTTTATAAAATCACTTAATAAACTAGAAAGTGCAGTAGTGGACATGAGCCTTCAAAGATCAGTCAGTGGTCATCGCATAACGTCTCGGGGAGAGTGAAGCAATACTCTTTTACGGTAAGCCTATAAGAAAATGAAGATGAGACTAAGACGTAAATGAAAATAAGACGTACGTTTAGGCAGTGGCTGAGTTGTCGGTTGGGAGTTGGTGACATTGTCGTACAGCGAAGTAGAAGAAGTAGCCGCGGCGACCTTGTCCGATCGGTTGGCAGTGCCAGCGGCAGCACCCGCTTCCGTTTCTATAGCGCGAGTTGTTGTACGTGGTAGAGTCGATGAACCTAGATCATAGGAAGACTTAGCACTTAGGGGTAAAACTTTGTTTATATTTTTGTGTTTATGATTTAGTACTTACGGTATCGCGGATCTTGGGCTCTTAATCTCGCGTATTGTTCTTGAGACATGCAGGTGCACTGTGGCTCACGACCGTAGGTCAAACTAAAAAGCGAAAATATGAAGATTATCTTCATTTATTTTAAGTAATATATTTTAGTCAATGAGTTCATAAATACCTTGAACGATTCGGACTAGCAGGTGTGGAAACTGGTTTCCTCTTGGTCTTAAACTTTTGCTTGTTCCCCGGGGGTTCTAATTTTAGGCTGTAGCTTGATGAAGCTTTGCGCGAGAACTTAAATGATGGTGACTAGAATTACAAGATATTTTTATTTCAAAAATCAATTATAATAAATACTAAAATATCTTCACCATTTTAAGTAGGAAATTTAAATAAAAGCAACGTAATATGTGTTGTAAAATTAACTTGTTTTTAGACTAGACTATGGAGTTAATAACTGATAAATCGTTTCAATATATGGAACTAGAACCAAAAACTAGTTAATTTTGCAACACATTTTACGATGTTTTTATTTCAATTTTCTACTTAAAAACATACATATTTTGCTCAAACCTGAATTATAAATAAAAACTTACACAACATTCTCTAAATTGTTTGGCATCGATGGGAGAAGTGAAATTCAATCCCCAAGTGTCATTTGTCATAGGGTCCTTCCAGTACACGAAGCATTCTGAAGCCTGTCCAATTCGGGTCCCTGAAATAATAATATATACAACATCAAAATATTGTTGTCACACAAAGTAATTATATTATAAGGAATTTTATAATCGTCGAAGATTTCTTAGCTTAATCTGTCGTTAAATATCTCCCTTTTTTATCTAATTTTTCAAATTTCTTTCCTCGAGCAAAAAGCAAAACCGATCTCTTTAGATTCTTTTGGATTTTATTTATAAATTTCCGTGCAGAACAAACCAAATAAAACTTAAGATCGTACAATTTGTAAATCAAAGGAAATGACGGGAAAGGGTAAAGGAAAAGTAAGACTAATTGTTTCTGTTTGTCTCCTCATCTGTCCATTAGGGGAGGCAACGCATCTACAACTCATTAGCTTATTGCAGATACCAATGGGTAGCGGTCACTTATTTTAAGATGAACCGCTTGCTCATTTGCCACCTTCTTCTATAAAAAAAACAATATTCAGTTAAGTTTCGGAACTACTCATATTATATCTTAATCTACATAAAGTTCAAATTGTTTCAAATCGAGATTGGTTTTAATTAAAATAAAAAAGAAGCTTTACAAGTCAAGTATGTATATAGCTAACAATAGCTACTGCGTGTTGGTACGGATTTCGGTCGATTACCCTTGTTACTATCTAGTGTAATTTTAAAACTGGGTTACAGTGGCGGGCCGCGCTTTTTTCGATTTACACTCGTAAAATGGCCCCGTATGACGCTACACATAGAATAACCTTTTAAATTTTATGTTATTCAAACTCATAGTTAAAATTAACAAGCTGTTAGAGAAATACGTATCTATATATTATGTGTGTGACAGTTGTGCAGAATCGCGGCGAAAGAGCAACCGAAATCAAACAACATATTACGCGCACTGTGACGTCTGGTGACGTTCGAACGACTGCTTGCGACTGTGTCCGCAACTACCGCCAATTTACTTTATCATTTTTTAAAAACTCAACAGTCTTAAATCCACCTCTGCAATGCCTTTGCGGAATGACAGATATAAATCAAAAGTAAAAATAATTAAAATATTATAAATAAAATATAAAAAAATGTAAATATACACGACACTACGAGGGCGATAAATACATTGTTAACAACGGTATACGATTAATATAAAGGCAATAGTTGTAACGATAATAGTATAAAGGAATGCAATGGAAAGAGCTCTTTTGTTTTGAGGTGATGATAAAATCTGAGTATTATAGCACAAATATAAGAAATCATTCACACGACTGTTTACAATTTGTTACTACTACTTTAAATATATAACTTTAATTTACGTATCAAAAAATATTCATTTTTCTTATAGGAAACACGCAAGAACTACACTCATATGACATGACATATGTAAATTTTAGTGCTAATACGAATACACATAATCACTTATATCAGCAGGTACATTGACATACGCAAGGTTAAGGTACTGATTTCTATTTGGCATGGTCCTGGCACACGTATGTCGCTTACGTCTATGGCGCTACGCATGCACGCTCACCGGTTACGATTACTTTTGTATCACCTTTTAAAGTACGACATTACATAGACAGTATCCCTTATAGCATACGTTCGTACGAGTAGCATAATTTATTTAGGTTATAGAATACGTAGTATTATTATGTATTCTGCGGTGATAGGCATACTTAAAAGCCTACTGGGGTCACCGATACACTCTGATTTGCCATTAATATCTAATAAACCTTCATTAAATGCTAATTGTAAGAGAGCACTCTCTGCAATCAGTTGACCTTGTACTTTTGCACTATTTAATGCTAATAATATTTTTTATTTCTATCTATTTTATTAAAAAAGGCGTCTCGGTTACTAACAAGTTTTTATAATGTTAAAGCGAACGTAAATATAAGTTTATTAATAACTAAGCGTTGAATAAAAAGTGTAAAGCGTTGTTGCTGTGGCCTGATTAGATTTATCCCGGTACAAACGTTTTCTTTACTATGTCTTCTAAGAATACCTAATAGTATTTATTAACTACAATAATATCTAGTACAGATGTTGCTTAAGAAATTATGTACTGTAAAATATCGTCAACTTTAAACTGTTAATAACAGCACGCATGTACAAGTTATATTGATTGTGAGAAGACCATTGATAAGCAAATATAGCTGCATCGATACTACACATTCAATCATTGCTGCAGAATTTATTTAAATTATTGTTAGGTCTCCTATTCTTCTTCTTCTATTATTTCTCTCTATTTCCTTATTTTATTTAGAGATCGGTCCATACGATTTTGAGTTAAGCTTGCTTATTTAACAAATAATTCCAGTTAATATTTAGTTATGAAGCAACAGTTTATTAATCTATGTATGCTTATTATGCATAATAGAAGGATGCAAGTGAGCAAGCGAGTCGCCCCATGTTATTTGACCACCGCTACCTACCAGCACAGTGGCCGATTTAGAATTGAATTGATTTTAATCCGCAAATGCATATGCATCCACAACTATCAAGAATTTCATATCGTCCGACTTTCGCCCTTTTAGGAAAGAGAAAAAATTGAAAGGTGAAAAGGATAAGTACAACTATTTTACGCATGTACTCTGCGAGGTACTTCCTCGTCTCATAAGTGAAAATGCTTTTTTTTATGGTATGATATAAGGTGGCAAACGATCAAGCGGATCACCTGATGGGAAGTTAAGAAAGTAAGAGCGCTACCCATAGACATCCGCTAATAACGTAAATGTGTTGCAGATGCGTTTCCTACCTACAATGGACAGAGTAGGGCATAAACAGGAAAAAGGATATTTCCTTTTCCCCGCCAACCCCCTCTCGTCCAATCCTCTTCCGCTTCCATCCTATCCTTATGAGGAACGGGTGGGAAGGGGAAAAGGACTGAAATTAGGCCTCCGGCACCTCACTCATCAGGCGAAACGCAGACTCCTTCTGCTTCACGCCTGTTTTCTGTGAGGTTGTGGTATTTCATCGGTCGAGCCGACCCATTCGTGCAACAGATGTAGTTGTTGCGGGCTCTACCACTGCTAATTCTTCTGCTTGCTCTACAACTGTTCTGAATTGACATTTTTATAGGAAATTTTTATATGTGAGGGCAAACGTGGAGCGGCTCGCCTAATGTAAAATGATCACCGATGCCTTAGAACATCCCCAACACCAGAGGAAATAAAAAGAAGGAGTACTCTCTCTTCTTGAAGCACCCAAAGTCGTATTGTAAAGTCGGTTTGAAAATACTGCAAGGGACAGATTATTCAACTAGAAGAAGTTTTATGACTTACCCGGCTGTAGTAGTCTGACGTCGAGTATCTTGTCGACCTGGGAGTTGTAGGCGGTGATGTGGAACACGCACTCGGGCGAGTCCTGGATGCAGGTGATGTTGACGGGCACCAGGTCCTCCGACACCTGCTGCCACTTCACTGTGCCCGCGCCGCTCGCGGACACGTGGAACACTTCCGCCCAAAGCCTGGAAATGTTTAAAATTTTAAGTCATTATAATGGTGATTTATTGTGGGCATATCTATATTACTTTAGTTTAGTTTTAATAATCAACAAAAACTAAACCCTTTCATGTTAATAAAAGACAAAGTTGAATAATGAAAATAATTTAAAAAATGTTCGTTGAAATGTTCCAAATTCAAATAAACATGTTGTACGCGTTCTGCTGACGCATGTTGAGCATGTTGTTCTCGCGAAACTATAAGACTTTCCCCTACCAAATATTGTTTAACGCGGCTAAAAAAGTTTTCACTTCAATAAGTACGCACTCGGACTCAGTAAAATATTGCATGTACAATGTTCATTACGTCAGAAATGGCTGTCGCGTTATGTAGACAGACATACAGGTCCCGACCAAATAAAGTAAAATTATATTAGCCTACAAGTTAACCATCATCATTCATTCATATATACCTATAGTATACACCTATAGTAATAACGTTTGCAAAAATACGTTTTTTTTGCTGTGACACATATATTAGATTATTCTTTATAGAATTTTTTCAACCCGAAACAAAATCATGGAACATAACAATGTTAGTAATTCGTTTCAGTCCTTTGCGTCATGTAAAATGTAAATAAGATTACTTAGGTAGGTAGGAACTTCCTTGCACACTGTCCTTTATATATTCTGGGCATAAATATTTATTATTTCACGTTGCGTATATATGTATGACCAGTATTGGTATTGATTCGCTTAACATCTTATGACTCATCCATGTTTCTTCTGTAAGGCAAATAAAAATGTTAAATTGCAGTAGCATTTGACTGTATCTATAGTCGATTACTCGACACAAAATAATTAATTCAGCAGCGGAGTTCGTTTAACTTTATAACTAGTGCATATTAGTTGCAGCGAGACTTTAATTACTATTATTTCCCACATCTGCTAAGAGGAAAGTTATAATATAAACAATTTGCACTAGGCCCCGGCTTGTTTGATGCTGCTAATTACGTTGCTGGCACACGAGAGTTCTCACATTCAAATATTTAATTTGTTGCCGGCCTCATTATGAAGTACCTTTTAAAACTTAACCATTATATGTATGTACTACGGATTTTGACGACTTTTAATAAGAATTGAGTTTTGTTTCCTAAAAATGTGATTATAATGCTGTTTAACTTGCAGACGGCGCCCTTCATGCAATTCTTATGTTTAATTGCGTAAAATTATTTTATACTTTTAAGTGCATTTCTTGTTTTTGAATATAGTTTTTTTGAAGTCGGTTTTGTTTTTGTTAAAAAGTTTTTTTTATGGAAGAATGTGGCAAACGATCATGCGGCTCACGTGATTTTAAGTGAGCGCTACCTGTAGACATCTGCAACAAGCATTGCAGATGCGTTGGATACCTTTAATGGAATGGAAAGGAAAGGACAGGAAAAAGGATATTTCCTTTTTCCCGTTTACCCCCTCCCTGTCCAATCCTCTTCCCGTTCCCATACTATCCTTATGAACAGGTTGAGAAGAGGAAGAGGGCTGAAATTAGGCCTCCGGCACCTCACTCATAAGACGAAACGCAGAATACTTCTACTTCACGCCTGTTTTCTGTGAGGTCGTGGTATTTCACCG
>JWHW01027858.1:319577-364873 GCA_000931545.1 Papilio glaucus
AAAACAAATGGTGAAACTGTTTTTCCATACAACTTTTCATTTTACTTTTTCTTAAACACAAATAGGACTTGACAGATAATATTTTTTTTAAACAAAACCGACTGAAAAAAACTATATTCAAAAACAACACTATGCACTAAAAATATAAAATAATTTAACGCAATTAAACAAATGAATCAATTCTTAATAATATTTTAAGTTTTTCTAAGGCATCCTCTTATATTGGTATTTCCTTGGCTGACACCGACTCCAAAATAAATATGATTAATAATGGAATCTTATGTTTAATTGCGTAAAATTAATTTATAATTTTTAGTGCATTTGTTGTTTCTGATTATAGTTTATTTGGAGTCGGGTTTGTTTTTGTTAAAAAAATTTTTATTTCTCGATTTAATTTTGTTAACTGATTTTGTTTGTCGGGATATGGGTTGACCTACAAAACGCATTGCTCATATGAGACAGCGTTTTTTCAATGAGACAAACGAAGATAGGATGGAATGTCTATCTAAAATTAGGAAATCTACTTCCAGGGCAATTTCATAAGAGACTAGTAGAACGCAAGAATAGGCTTTCAAAAAAGCGGGCTTACATGAAAAAAGTTCAGAACAGAGGACAATTAAAAAAAAAACGTAATCACGGTCTTGGCTTGGTACAGGATCGTTTATCTAACAAGACGGAGAAGCAACGTGCCCACCGTATTGGCTTGATACAACGTCGTTTTAATGCAAAACGAGAACACCGTCAACATAAAGTCAATTATATACGTTTTATTAAGACCTACTTAAAACAACTGGTTTGATCTTGATCAAATTTATATAGGGAATAAATGAAAACAACCAACTTTCAAAATGTAATAAACAAAAATACGTAGTAATTAACACATCGCTAAGCCCGGCCCTCTACTGCGCGGTTTTTGGTGGAATCACTTGGGCGTAGTTTTTACTTACTTTGTAGTTTAAACTTTTGATATCTTTTAAACTATCAGTCATAACGTTATAGTGTAAAAGGCAATTATTATCTACATTTAATACTCTAGCTTACAAACATATTTATTTGGATAAGGATTAATACTGTGTAAGAAAAAATAGCGTCGTAATTAGCGCATTACTTTTAATTGATTGTCCTAAATAAAAAAGTAGTTATTTTGAAATAAACATAGAAGATTTTTATTTAGCATTTTCAAAGATCTACAATTCTTTTGTACTTTATTTTTATGTCCGTCCTATAGTATAGCCTGCGTAAGTCAAGAAAGTAAAACTCAACTTTGTCATATTATACATTATTGAGAATAACTCAAAAACTATCGGTCGGTTCTTGACTAAAAAAAATGGGACCACATGACAAGCGCAGCACACAGAGAGCTAGTCTCGAACAAAAAAAGAATAATCAAAATCAGTTCACCGGGAGCGGAGTTCTGAGGTAACAAACATTAAAAAAATATATACCGACGAATTGATAACCTCCTCCTTTTTGAGATCGGTTAAAAATGGAAAAACTTATTCTTTTTTCGTTGTTCGATTATATTCTACATTGACAAATTGCGATCTCGTCTTTTTAGGTAGGAGAACAACGCAAACACAAACTCACAGACATGTATTTTCAGTGCCTCATTTCAGATTTAATAATATTTAAAGTATATTATATATATTTGGCGACTGACACATACTAAGAAAATAACGGCATATGTAACCAAATATCACAAAATGCTCATAAATTAATTGTAATACATTTTTAACTGCCATTTTAATTATATTTATCTGCTAATGTATTATTTCTGCTAATTTTTGTATCGGTTGATGGTAATCATTCTCGAAATCAAAGTTTAAATTAAAGTCTTCAACTACAGGGTTCCATAATAGTCGCCGAAAAAAACGTTTTTGGGCTTATTTTCCGCATGTCTTCCTTCAATTCCATCCGTTTCGGTAAACGAAAAGCTTTATTGTTTATATTGCTTCAGCTCATTTTTTATCGCAATCAAAGGCTACAAACAAAGATTAACTGTCTTTTATCTGGTTTGCTGATTTTGTTTCTTCGAGGCTGATAATGGCAGTAGAGCTGTTAAGGCAACTGATGTGCAAGAAAGTTTTCGAAGCGCAGAAGTATTACCATAGAAGATGAACAATTTGAAGTTTTAGTCGATGTTAATCTGATGAAATTTTCCCTTAATAAAATTATTAACATATTTAAAAAATACATTACATTGCCCTTCTAATTTATATTTAAAGTGCTCGTATTTAGTTAGATTCAACCAGTCGTTATAAAAGCTAAATAGGCCAGTGAGTGTGTGAACAAATAGGCGCAACGCCCGTGGCCCTACACTCGTTGCTGAAGAGTTTCGAAGGCGGCGCCGGCACCGTGAAAGAACGTTTGGTTTTAATAGAAGTGAGCCTTTGACCAGTCGTGGAATAACGTTAGTTACGAATTATTTAAATTCTATATGCTACTTCTTTACACTTAATTATTAAATTATTATTCACGACTATTTGTTTTAATTTGCACCTACATTAGGACTATAAACATAGATTATGCTATGTAACATTCGCACACTATAAATACACATATATAACATTTTAGATGATATTTACACAGTTTGATGATATTTCAACGCTTTTCGCTCTGTCAAATCAGTTCTATACGTACTCTACACGAACTACATCCTGGTTAGAATACTAATTTATCATAAAATATTTGTCTTTCCTTCTTCTGTGTTGTTATTTGGCTCTTACTTTTCATTTAACCTAAATATTTACAACTTACTTCAATGACCAACAAACGTAAATACATATTTAGAGCAGAAGATACAGATTTTAGTATTTCCATACAAAGATATTGGATCATGCAAATAATTTCTTCGATTTAGTGTCAGTCCAAATTTTGCAAGGTCTCACCTGAGATTAGGGGTGGGAGAGGGAATCAAGACCAAGAATTAGGGGAAGGGGGCCAAAAAATACTCAAAAAAGCCTCACGTATTTAATGAACGCATCTTTATGTCTAAAAAGCGCTCTTAACATTTGCTGATTTAGAGGCTTTATTCAGTTCGTTCTTACATTCAAATGATGCTTTAAAGGATTTTTTTTTGTTTACGCTACTTATTCGAATTACCAAAAAATATATAACTAAAGGTTTCTAAAACATTTTAGATAAATTGAGCAAAGAATTGGCAGTTTCAGAAACTGTCAAAATGAAAAGCGATATCGAGCAAAAAAGATACCAACCACAGTCCTTTTATTTTTATTTTCTACCATCACTGTTATGCAATAAAGTAGTGTATATTGTATAATTTATGTGTTGACAAGTAGCTTGACGTGGCCTTAAGGAAGCTGACATATCTATAGCATTCTTATATAAGATTTTCCTTTATTTTCCTTTACCGTTGTAAGTCTAAGTTATCTTTACAAATATAATATATTCATCAAAAAACATAAGAAGGTCTTCTTTTTTAAGTTTTTTAATTTGTTTATTAATTAATAAGCTGAGCCGCGCGTTTTCACCCGTCGTGCAATTTAACAGATAATGGGCAGTCTAAGCCGAACTCTATTTAATATGATTGATCATATAGATCCGAGTGTGACTCTGGAATGAAGTATTTCTTCATAAAATCTTTCATCCCTGCATTAGACCTATAGGGGATGAATTTACAAAAAATTTTTCCTTTCTAATTTCCTACGTAATAATAGAAATCTCTTTGCAAAATTTCAAGTCTCTAGACTGAGTAGTTTAGACGATCCTTTTATATATAAAACAGTCAGTTTCTTCTTTCGTCTATGTATATAGTTAAGTCTCTGTTAGGCTAAGTTACTACTTAACTTAGCTAGCTACTGCAAACAAGTAAACAATTGTTGCCATTGTTATGTCGGTACTTAAGATTAAATAGCTTATGTACAGTGACTCTGAAGGTTAAAATTAAACGTCATAGGCACCACCACCTCAAAATTAGACAATCATATTCCTTTTACAGTGTAAAAAGTTAACAAGTAATGATAAATATGTCACAAACCGTATATTACGTGTAAAAATATCTTTACTTGAATATCTTATTGGTACATCTAGCTTACTTACTCACAACTAAATGCATACGTTTCTAAAGAAAATGTAAACTGCTGCATAAGACAGGCCCGCAAAGCATTTACACAGATAACATTGCAGATATATTTCACATAATAAATGTAATACAAATGAATTCAAGCCTTATCTTTTTTTTTGTCTTTTTTTTACAAAATATTGTAATATTTTATTCGATTTAATTTATAAATTGTGGTATACAGAAATTAATCGATATTAGAATTTCTTAGATGCAGTGATATCTGATATAAAAAACTTATTTCTGTCGCTTATGATGCAGTAATCCAAAAAATCTAACTTATGTATACTGTATTCAGAAAACGTAATTGTATTGCGGTTTCAGAGTTTGATGCCATGAATAATGCTTCTATTTTAATGAAGTTCTACCTACATACATGACGATGAATGACAATCTTTAATAGTCAGCTACCGAGTGATACGCCTCAGTGAGCACGATATACCTACATACAGAATGCAGTATGATGTCTCTAATGTCTAAAAGCGATTGTCAACACTACGTACGATGCCACAATCAGTAACTAACTTACCATAAGCCAATGTATGGAATTTATCACACAAATTATATGTTAATAGAACAAAACGTAATAATATTCTCACATTTTACTAAGACCACGAACAATTAAGATATATCTGTTACAAATATTTAAAGAAATTATTAACGAAAATATAATAACTCGGTAATAGCCGCCTATTCGCCCACGTTCGTTATTGACTTATATGTAGTCGCTTCCTATTTTCCGTATTACATAAACTTTATAAATGAACTACGGCCGCTGCAGTGTTGCACGTCTCAGTTTTTCATAGCATTTAAAATAAAACAGCTGGAAACCTTTAACGCATTTAGGCCAAAGGTTTATTACTGTTTTATTTGAGTTCTTTTTTATGACAAGCATAACATTCTTAATTAGATGCTTAAGAAATACACAAGAATTTGCAATGACAGATATATCCTAAACATCACAAATACCGTCGAGCAACGTTCCAATAATCAGATTAGTGATTCAATAGTCGATTAGTCTAGAAGTAGCGGCCAATTTGGCCGATAATAAACACGATAGCGCCGTGAAAAGAGATTTTGAAACGCTGTTAACGACAAGTTATTGGGGAATGACATCGATGCATCCGATCCGGCCTGCGGGCTGCGGGGGCGGAGTCGATCTACGTCTAATAGGATGCTAAGGAAATGAGCGTGTGAACTGCGATAAGCACCACGTTTTGTTAACGAGCTTTGTACCGGATCAGAAGGCCAAGATGAGAAACGTCAAGTGATAAGCACTGGTGTAGTACAGGGCGCGCAAGTGGCGTGCTCGCTCGGGCGGTCGGAGCGCGGCGCGACATACACTAGGGCGGGCGGACACGGCAGCGTTACGTCAGCGCGGGGCGCGGGGCGAGATAGGTGGCGGTGGCAAGGGGCAGGAGGGGGGCCGCGCCCCGCACTGCTGCTTCCGAGACTCCGAGCGCGTCTTCGCTCGGCTCCGATGAAAAACGTGACGTCTCTTCGCGCCCTCGCAGCCCTCCGAAGACTAGCGCTCCGCTCCCCTAGCGGTCATTTGCTGCAAAATTCATTTCACTGATGCGATTATTAACTTGCTCGAGTCTTAAGTTCCAAGAACAATTTCTACTACTTTATGTGGTTTACACGTAAAACAAGTAATAGTGAGTTCAGGTACTGTCCGCTACCTGAAATGTAACCTTTAAAAATCTGGGTTGCGTCCCCGATCATTTGGGGTCCTACTAATTAGGGGCCCGTCCGTTCCATTTAATAATCGGAACATAGATTTATATGGCTCTAGATACCGTTCCATACAAATTCAACATTTAAAAGTGAAGCTCGATTTTTGCTAGAAATGCCAGCGTGTCGGCGATACCCCAAAATGGGGAGTATGCTTAACAAATTTAAATTAAAAAAGAAATAGTTTCGAGTTCTTAAAAACAATATTTATGTGTAGGACTTTTTTTAACGGTGTTTATTAAAAATACTAAAATATTTCGACAAAATAATCAAGAAGCAAATAATTATCGTTATTTTAAATTTAAAATAACCTTTGAAAGATATGCTACTAAATACAAATGTTAATAAAAATTAAATTACATAGTAAAACTTATTTCTTAACTTGTCTTTCGTCTTTTATATTTCAATTGTATTTTCAGGTTGACTATAATTTTGTAATGTAGTTGTCAACACTAAACATCGGTTATGTCATCGCATTCTTATTTTTTAAATCTTATTTATTTGGTTGTGTATAATTCAGGATACGCAATAAAATTAATTACTTACTTGCGAAATGCGATGTTTGTGTACACTTCATTTCTTTCAAGATTTTACGTTTACACGATTTCATAGCGCAAAATGTCATTTTTTAAATTACAAGTACGGAGACTTTGTGTTCGTGAGGCGGGAAACGAATGACAGCCGGATTTACCAGATTTACCAAAAGTGAAACCACCTAAGTCGCCCTTTGGCTTGTTGTGTATTGTTAACAATAACAGGCCAGGCTGGAAAAGCTAGCCGTTAAACAACCAAGACTGGTCCATTGCTCTAGTCCACTTCTGCTTGATCTGAAATCAACGCTCGACCACACACCGCACAACAGAATGACACTAAACTAGAGGAGCTGCGATTGGAATGTCTCCAACACCCTTCCGGACGTTGCCGCAACTGATTACCACTTGTTACGGATTTTGGACAATTTCGACCCAAACCGCTTTCAAAGGATTTATTGATTCTCGCACCCAAAATATCGAATCACCGAAGGAATCAATTAACTACCTATAAATTGGCCAAAGTACATAAATCAAAATGGTAAATTGTTTGATTAATTAAAAATATAATTTGGTGATTTTTTTTCGTTTTAGTTTTTCTTAACAAAACGCCAATTTCATATGTGAGGACTTAATAGTATTCCCACACCACTTAAAATACACTCCCTCCAACAAATTCCCACAGTAGAAATCTGAAAGGGAATTCGGAAGAACTAACTTTTTTTTTTAAATAAAAAACTATTCAAACTTCACCCGATCTGATCCGGTCTAATCTAATCAAAACCGACTATTTTAAAATCTACATATTTTATTCGATTAAAATATTTGGCGCTTAAAAAATCCTATTGCATTTTTTACTATCTTTACCACGGGGAGTGTCCCACAGTAATTGCTTTGAACAATTCCTGTCTCTGAGTTTTGTGATCATACAACACGACTTTGACACCTCACGAGATACCGTATCGTTTTTTAAACAACACACTAATTAAAACGGCTTTACTCAGGCGTGGTTCGGTGTATGTACCGACTAGTTTCGAACCCTTCGGGGACTCTTCCTCAGGGTGAGTGGATACATGGGAACATGGGAACCCGTCTTATTGAACGCGGCGCGACACATCAACGACAGTATTGAAGACGAAATTGACGTTGTCAGTACTTTTTGTGCTCCCGAAAACCCAAACATATCCTGTAATAACATCAACGCTTTTCGGTATCGTCCTCGTCGTCATCGCTGGCGCACCCCGCGCCCCCCGCCTTCTTCAGTCGCGCCCTACGAGCGCAGGCGCGCAGTGCGAGGCGCGCCGCGACCGCGAACTTATGCCAGCCCCACTCACCCTGAGGAAGAGTCCCCGAAGGGCTCGAAACTAGTCGGTACATACACCGAACCACGCGTGAGTAAAGCCGTTTTAATTAGTGTGTTAAAATATGTCTCACGAAAGTTTAAATAATTTTAACGTTGATACGTAAAATAAAATAATCATCATCCCTCTCCCTGCCCTTTTCCCACTCATGTGGGGTCGGCACAGTATGACTGTAGTCTGAACTGATAGTTTATCTGTGAGATGGTGTTACTTCCCGGTTGCAACAGCTGATCGTGCTGGTTGTATATTGAAGGTGATTAATTAATTATGTTTATCCTTAACGACGCTATCTACATAGTGCTACAGACTTAAACTGGATTCAATTTTGTCACCTCACGAAATACAATAACGTGATTGAAAAAATAAAATGATTGTAGTCCATACTGTTTAAGATTTGGCTACAGTTTTTACGGCCAGCCGCCTGCCTGACGCAAACCCTCCTCAGGAATAATTGGTTGTACTTAAGTCTTGTTTTATCAATGTGATCAAAGACAGTTTCATTGCCGTGATTGACAAATGTCGCGAGGTAGTCCTCGTCCTCCTTTGTCTATCACGGCAATATTGGTCGGACCTTCTCGTCGGGTTCGTCATTAGCTGTTCGGCATTATGTGATAATAATTTACGTGAAATAAAACACTATTTACTTTTTATCGTTTATTTTTCTTTGAAAAATAAAAAAAGAAAAACAAAATTTAAACTTTAAACATAGGAAATACGAAAATTATTCTTATTGGGCATTCAGAAAATGAAAAATTATAATAGCTAAAATTTGTATATGTTTATATTAACTTAGCAATAAACTCTATTTAATATTATTTAAATTATGAGGTAGATGATTTCAAATTAGTCTTAAAAATCTTACTGCTAACTTAATTATGTTTTATTAATAAAAAAAATCAAGAAACCCGTATTCATAATACCTTTAACATTTATATTAGCAAGTGTCTTCAATCAAAATGCCTTTTCACGGTATATTTCTAATGTTAATAGAGGTACTTTTTAATTTAGTTCATTTATCTTAATAAACACAAAAAATTGAACAAATTGATTGATACATATTCATACAAAGGTAAAAAAAAATATTGCAAAGGGACAAAATAAAATAATAATTGTAATTATAATATACTCTTATCAGATGTTCTGTTTATAAATCAAATATTACATTTATATTAAAACAAGACTGAAAAACTATTTGCTATCCAAAGTTTTACACTTGCGCCATATAGTCATCTAACATAATATTTTAGGCAATAAATTTGTAGAAATACTTCTAATGTGTTAGTTTTTCCACCTAATCTAACCCTAAAGTTATTAAAACTTCACTTATAACTATGAATCGATGGGTTATTAAAAGGTATGATAATAGGCTTAAAGTTTATAAAATTAAATTATGTTTGAAATCACTCTAGCAGCCTTCGGTTTCAGATTTTGTTTGTTGTGTAATGTTAATTTTAAGGTTACCCTTATGTAATCTGCAGTAACCTGTAAAACCATGCGACAAAAAGAAATATTTTAAATATTATAATATAAATATTGATTACGTTTTGCGAGTATGAAATTGAGGATGTAGAGTAAAATTTTACGTTCTTGGATGCGCTTATAAATATTCTAAAGTGCAACAGAATATAATTTTTGACGTGAAAACTTCTTCAGCCGCGTTGACGATATTTGGTATGAGAAAAATCTTAAAGGTTCAAGTTAGCAACATGCTAAGCACGCGTCAACTACATGCTTATTTGAATTCGGAGTAGTTTTGACGAACTTTATTCATTTGTTTTTTTTTTTGTATTTAATTTTGAATTTTATTGTTTAGACACAAGGGTTTATTTTTGTTGGTAGTTTATTTATTTTTGAACTATTGTCGCGCCTTCCCACCTTCGCTTCTGTGGGCATTCCTTATTTAATTGTTATAAAAGCCTGTGTTTAATTGTATGTAATTTTTAAGTAGTTATACCTAATTTTAAGTTAGCAAAAATACTGTTTAAGATTAGCAGTGACATTTTACGGACCCGGAAAAATATATGTTAAGCTTTACTTTGGCACATAGTTTTTTTTTTAAATAATACCTAGTATAACCTCTTTATAGCGTAGTTCGTTATAACGATAAAATCCTAATAACGAAAAATGAACACATTTGGCCGGTTAACCATAAAACCATAAGCAACCATAATCGAACTAAAATTCCCGTTCACACACCTTATGTGTGTATATCTGAATTTCTGAGGTAGTCAACAGCCGCCTTACTTTTGTTATTGTTAATTGCCTTGACTACGTGCATTATTACTTTTGGATTGCATTGTCTGTGAAATGTAATGCCTCAATAACTACCAATTTCAATGGTAAAACAACTGTAATACTGCACAGTAATAAGCGCTAGGGCAAATTTATGGAATACAAAAATCATATTTTGAATAAGGTTGTTTTTCTATCTTCATTTAAATAAAAATACTCGGTCCCTTGACTATTGCTATAAAGAGTTTATACTGTATCTTTCTTGGCGTGTAACGGAATCTTTTAACGTTTTTATTGACTAAGATGACTAATTAATTTGTCCAGGATTTGATAAGGATAAAAAATTAATAATTCAATTTTAAGATTTAGAAAGAAACACCTCGTTAACTTACTAGGGTTTTGTTTTTTTTTTTTGGTTAATGAAGGTAATTTATAATTAATTATTTATTAAAATGTAAAATTTTAACAGGTGATCAAAGTTACATTTAAAATAAATATCTATGTGATGTATCGTAAAATCCTTAGCAACAATGATCAGTAATTGTAACGACGAGTCATTTAAACAGTGCAATGTACTGAAAACTTTTGTCTTAATAGGATTTCTTATCTTAACCATTTTGTATGTTTCCATTCCAATACGAAACTATGTTACTTATGTATAATGTATTCAAACACCACTCGTTTATAATCGACTGTTCAACTATCTTACATCAGGTTTAGTATAACGTCTGATTGACAACAGTATGTTAAAAATTACACATCAATGTTTATGTTTAATTTTTGCAATAATAATATTATAGTATTATTATTACAAAAAATAATTGCCACACATAAATATTGCTGCCTATATATTACTTATCGGTTTTCGTCTATAAACAAACATATTTTAGATACATATGATTATACATTTATAAATTTGGTTATACTTAAGTAACTGATTTACTTTAGTTTATACATGGAAAATAAGTATTTAGTCAAGTTGTCCGTTAGACATTATTTCTTTTCACTTTGTTACAATTTTATTTATGGTATCATAGATATTAAGTTTTTCTGTATTACGGAAAATAATTGAATGTTTTATGATAAAATGCCAGACATTTTTGTTAGATATATATTTTAGTTTCAACTTAATAGTTGGACTACTTTTCAACAACTCAACGACTAGCGCGTATTTTTGTCCTTTACCTTGCTTCATTTTTCTAATATGATTTTAATTTAAGCGCTATAGGATTTCAAAAGTAACTGTCACGTTTTGTTAATTTTAAAATGTTTTATATGTTAGTTATACTTCGTTCATAGCCAATCATAATAAATTTATAAATCTAATTATACTCTAAAATAACATAAAGTCGATCCATAATAGAATATAGCAACAAAGTTATAATAATAAGATATAAACACACACTTAACTTTGGGTATACGAAATACGTAAATTAATTATGGTATCGTCACTTGAACACAAAATTTGTACTTAGGTTACCTTTAAAAACTTAGGTTATAAAGATTAAAAAGTTAAAATAGTTTTGTACTAATTAATTGATTTGTACTCATCAGTCTTGTACTTATTTGGATAAAAATATGTTTTAAAATGAGGTAGTTCTGTTCCATGTCAGTTCCAAGTTATTGATGTCATAAAACAAGGTTTAGAAAATACGTTTGTCAAAAATTGTTGATCTCAAAATGTTGTTTTTTTTTTTTTTTTTAATTTGGAAACAATGCTTAACGTTATATTTATGATGCTTATATTGACATAAACGATTAGTTTATCAGACATTTATGACAAACGTTTTGTAACGCATTACAACTGCTGAGGACTGCTTTGTTGGCTGCCGTAAGAACTGCCCGCACTCTCGTCCTTCTTCTTCTCCACCTAAAATAGTTTTTGCTTAACAATTAGTAACGTCATATATTTGTGATTGTTTGAGTACTAAACATTTGAGTATAAAAACAATGACCTTTCTCATTTTCTATTAATTATCTCATACTTTAACAGTGGTAGAGGCAGTAACAACATCTGTTAAACCACGACCTCACAGAAGAAAGGCGTGAAATAGAAGTATTCTATATTTCATCTGATGAGTGCTGGAGGCCTAATTATCGTCCCATTTCCCTTCCAATCCATTTCTAATAAAGGAGATGGATAGGAAAAGGAAATATGAATTTTTCTGTATATCCCTTCCCCTGTCCATTAAAGGTGGGCAACGCATCTGCAACTCAATAGCCTATGGACGTTACTCTTAATGTAACGAAGCCTTATATAATAATATTCTCCATTTTCGTTTGGCTGTGCAATATTTAGTTTTTTGACATTGTAAAAAAATAATTTTATGGATTTATTAGATGCAACATAGAAAGCGAGTCGTAATAGTTTACAAATAGAAGTTGCGTTGGTAACTATCAAGAACTTGATAGTTCTTCCTTTGTTGATACAAAGGAAGTGCATACTACCGGCGGAAATGTCACATTCTATTACAAAGAATTATCATTACAAAGAAATAAAAATTTCCTTTTCATTGTTTTCTTTTTCCTAGTATAGTTAGAGATTGGCATTTACCTACGAGTTTCTGGTCCCATGTGCATTACTTGATGATATAAAATTATAACACTTATAACAGAAGTATGAAGGGGCAAGCTATACCTTAGTGGGGCAATCTGCAATAAGATGATCTTCGCTCTTGCAGTTGTGGCATCTCTTTGGTTGTGGTCCGATGCCGCATTTGGCGGCTATATGATTGGCAAACTCTCCGCAATTGTAGCATCTGGAAATAAAACGAATTTTAGTAGATATACCCGTCTCATAATTGATTTATTCCTATAGTTTTATTAACCAAACTTAATGTTAATATTTTTCCGCAGAATGTTTTAGATCTATTAAATATATGAAAGTAAATTGTCGTATAGATAAAACAGTAAATAATATGTATGCATTTATAATAATAAAGCTTAATCTGTGAAGGTGTTTGATTTTAACACTCATATATCATAAATATCTTAGAACAAACATTGATCAACCGGTGAGCATTCTAAAAAGATGTTTAGTCCAATAAAAATACGCTACACTCGTTTACATTGGTGATTGCACTTCGCACGGGGATCCTAAAAAAGACACCAGTGTTGTCATGGTATATTTCACGAATATGTTATGTTACAAAAGCTAATCGATACTGAATCTGAGGAAATCGAGCTGGGGAACTAGTTCACTTGTTTTACATCATCATCATAAAAATTATAGTAGTATAGTACTTAGTATATAAATGTAATAAAAATCTAACCGTATTTTCCTGAAACGCTTTTTAGACAGCGGGCGACGGTGTGATCCCTGGCAGTCGACCGAAGATGGTCCAGACACGCGAGTCGCTTCCAGTCCCTTCTCCGATTCTTTGCACTCAAACTCTACTTCCTCTTCGTCTCCCAATGATCTAAAGCCTGGCATTTGAATGACGCTCTGGAATAGATAAATCATTATGTTCCTGTTAAATCCCGTCTGTAACATTACTAAGACTAATTAACTGATTAAAACAAGCACGCAGATATATAGTGGTGTTTATTTCACACACTACTAAACCCTAGTCCACGAGAAGAAATTAGTGAGGCCTTCCCTGTTACACTTTTATATTTTCTTTATTCATACTATATCATCATGTATGTGCCCCTAGGCATATATAGGCATCGTTATAAGTAAGAATAAAAATGGCAGGTCTGACTAACAGACATGGATTATCGTAATATACTGGTCGTAAATTATGTAAAAAAAAGGGTAAAGAAATTATACATAGTAATTAGTAAGATCATGCGTCATCACGAATGCAGTGGGATACGGAACATAAAAATAGACATTTCTAAGTAAAACAAATGTGTTTTCATCGGGGGGTAATGTATCCAATAGCCATGACGTAACAGAAAGTTACTTTAACAAGAACGCTTAACTACGTGTAACCTCAAATAGTGCAGGTATAACACCGTAAAATTAACCGCATTCAAGTCTTATTCAAAGTTTATTGTAACATCACAAGAACGAGTAGAGCGCGAGGAAAAAAAAGAAACCTTATCAACTTCCAATAACATAGTCTTGACCTAATATAAATTTTACCGCTAGCGTTGTTGCAGTCAAACCAAGCACAAATTTGGTGGCGTAAATGTATAGAAAAAACATCCGGCCTTGATAAGCCGAACAAACAAATAAGCACACTATCAGGTCAAACGCTAGATACGGCAGCGCGCTCTCTCAATCAATCTTTTTTAACAACTAAAGAGAACTTAGAAGTAAACTTGAAATCCGTAATCAAATAAAGCTAGTACACATTTTTCCTATCCTAGAATTTTGTTGACATTTACAAGGCAAAAGTTTTGAATATGTTACGAATTTCGAAACTTTGTCATGTCACACAAAAATGAATTATAACGGCGTGTTAGGTCTAATTTTCAACACGGGTTTGATAATAGTATAGTTAATATTTAAGACTGAATGTAGATCACGACTCCTTCAGCATTATAAAATATACATCAGCTTAAGTTCATAGCCAAATCTAATTTTTAGACTTTTTTTAAGTAAGCAAGCGGAGATGCTAAGTTTTATCAACTCAATATTTAGCGATCGGAATCAGAATACGTGCTATATAGCACTTGCAGCTACGAAGATTTTACACGTTCACAATGCCTAAGCAGTGTATGTACAGACACATATATTTAAACCTGGTGTACGAAGACATCTTGTCCGCCATCATCTGGTGTAATGAATCCCCAGCCTTTGGCTACGTTGAACCACTTGCACCGTCCACGCCTCGTCACTCCTATAACGCCGCCGCCTGCACTGCCCGCACCTGTCAAACAAATTACATTTTTAAAGATTTTAATGAGATGGAAAAGAATAGTATGTCCTGCATTTCATAGTGATTTAAGGCAGCTAACTTATTTTTTATCTTTTTATTTGAATTAAGTGTCTTTTCGTTTTTTTCGAAAATTGTTTTCAGTACTTTGTTACTGGCTTATTGTATATCAGTAGACAGATAAGCATATGTATGGAAAATTATAGTTCAAAGTTAAAACGGAGATGTGCCGTAACATAGCTCAGATGATACAAAGATACTAACATTTCCCATTGCACTTAAAAGTAGCTGTCACATATTAAATTACTAATTCGACAAAATCTTGTCTTCCTCCACAAGACATGTGTAGTTTTTTTATTCAAATTCACAGGCCACCACGGCAGGCTGGCCACAATTGACAGGCAGTATACGAAAGTGTGTTAATCGCTAAGATCCCCTTTCATCCTTTTATGCTTAATCCACCTAGGCGTCTACCAACATATATAAAAAGGTACGGTTACAAACCACACTTCAAAATATAATCTCTATATAACTAACATACGTTGGGTTCTGTTATTTTGAAGGTAACAAGCACCCGTTCCCTACTTATAGCCGCGGTATTACAATATTAAGTTGCCTTGATGATCGCCAAATTTTGCAAGAAGATGGCGCTTTAAGAAGAAAAAATATTTGGTTTGGCCAACACGACTTCCATTATCGGTCCTCATATTTGCAGTTCACGGTGTCTAGATGTAAAAGCTTAAGAGTAAGTAGAATATAGCTTCAAAAATAATAATACATGGCATATGGGTTGAGTCGATTTAGTCCTAAATATCTTAAGCTCGTCTTAGCAACGCTTTAAAGCAATACGACTGGGAGTACTTTTGTACTCGAACTATCCGTAGTTAAATAGGTCCATTTTATAAGCATTCATGGTATTATAGAATAAAAGGATGAATGGATTGTATAATGATTATGTATATATGATAAAAAGAGCTATGTGGAACAATTTGAACTGCATTTTAACTTTATAATGTTAAGTATGGGGCGGAAACGTATTGTCTAATTTCTACATAAATCTTTTTCATTCATCTTTGTCCCAATTTCATAAAAATTGGTTTTATCATATTAAGTGGGAAACTACAATTTGTCAGTAACCTTTTTATTAAGATCAATGATATTATAATATAAAAAGTTGCAGATATGCCATTAGCGGTCGAAATGTGAGGACTCGAATTTTGCCAATTGAGATGCTTTTTCTTTAGCTTAGTTTATGTGTTTACATTTACATTTAAGTAAAAACGCTAGGTGCCCACTTTTTTATTATTTTAGTTACGCTATTCTTTTTACACCATATGACATCTGTGAATGTTGCTGTCACCTGGCTGGTATTGTGTTTTGACTGGTAACTTTGTATGAGTATCACATATCTATAGTATAAAATATCGTTGATGACGATGTAATTGTTCCGTGATTTCTTATCAGTAATTATCTAACAAAGCGATGAGATCACTGTACTTTGTAGAAAGTGAGTTTAAATGACTCAAGTGCAACATCTATGATTTAATCTCTGACCACCACGATGGTAAAGTCTTATAAGCTACATGCAAAGCTTCACGTTCGTTTTTAATGATACCGAACGTTATACATAGATGTACCTATATGTAAAAGTAATCGTAAATGTACTCGTATATTTTTGGTGATAATTTAATACAAGTTATCATTTCATGATTTTACTTTTATTTATCTATATATTTTTACACAGTATAAACCAAAGTCACTTCCGCTGTCTGTCCTCTTAGATCTTTCATACTACGCAAAGGATTTTAATGCGGTTCTCATCACCAGGGGAATGATACAAGAGGAAGGTTAAAATGTATAATCCATGCATATTATAGTACATAAAAGCAGACAATTTCAAAGATTTGTAATGTGATATCGTAAAAAACATATTTTTTACCCTCACATTGCAAAAGCTGGCTACGAGATAGATCAGCACAACTAGTATAACGGTAAAGGAATTCAACAAAAGACAAATAAAAGAAATATAAAATGTATACAATATGTCTATGTTAAAGTAGTTACTTATTTTTTCTTCTTTTTTATGGTAGGCTATAATTGTGTTTTGCTTGAGACAGTTAGTCATGTATTTATTTACTGTACATTCATTGTCATATTTAAAAACACCTAAAACTAAAACTGATTCGTTAAAATCTTTTGTACAACAAAGAATAATATTTTATAGATGTAATTAAAGTTAATTGACTTTTTGTAAGATTGCATTAAGTGGACTGTCCCCTTATTTTCGATGCACACATACTTAAATACTTTACCGTTCGGAAATCTATTAGCAATAAATAAAGGCCCACGATCGTTTACAGTACTAAGAAAGGGTATACTATTCCCCTTATCGGACTCTTTTATAAAAAATAACGTGGGAACCGACCGAAAGAATGAACTCTTTTTATGTATAGATATCGTCGTTCGTGGTAGGTTGAAGACCTCGATTTAAAGGAGTTAATTAATAGTACGTACGTGTTTATATCGAAATCGAATTTATATATCCGAATAACTTTAACCTTCATTAATACGCAAAGTCGAGTTTTGTAGTCGCCGATCTTCAATGACTAATAGACATGATATTTCCTGTCAAATAAAAAACATAGGTATGTAAGTTGAATAGACAATGACTAAGTTCCGGAGGAGAGAATTCTGATGAAAAGAATATGACCATCGGTGATTAATAAACGAACTGCCGACTTGTTCCTACCGAGCCGACCATACCACGTAGCTATATAATATATGCTCATATCTAATTTATTAGGTCTTATATGAATACTGTTAAAATACATTGACCTATACTATTAATGTATATTAAGAGCTTTGGATAAGAAAACTGTTTAGAGGATGCCTTTCTTAATTTTATTTCATTTTACTTTTTTTTTAAACTATAGTGCTGTGTATCTTAAGTAAGGAAGTAATATATTAATTGTTAATACAATAGTACTATAAAATGGCTAAATAGTGGTATGTAGTATTGCGGCGGTATGTTAGGCAAGCATATTATTTCGGGCGGCAGTAGGTACGAGTAGAAGCGGCGGGCACACGTGGCGACTGGCGACGACGGCGGTGACTCGGAGAATGCGCGGTATTTAGGTTGCGTTTCTGGTACCTCTTCATTCATCGCAGCACTGCACCTTGCCGAGGCCTGACTCAACTTTACCGCCGCATATACTCAATATTTATTATTCCCTATACTGAATTAATGAGAAAGCGTAAACATTCATTTCGAGTTTTATGCGGGTATCGTTTCATCATATGCATTTTCGGCATACCTCTGAGTAGGTGAAGCGATAATCGTTCCCAGATAAACGTTATTCGACAGTAAGCTATAAGAATTGTTTGATAAATTCCTAATACAAATGTATCGACTACTTAAACCGGATACTAGATTTATTTTAACAGTTGTAACATTATCACGAACAAATACAAATAATCTCAGTTTTAAGACGATGATACGTATTTTCTTTAATATTTTCGACTACAGTTACAAAATATAATACTTTATTAAATTATAAAAATGAAATGTTTTCTTATATTTACGCAAATACCACACATTAAAAATTAAACTAATGTTACGGATTTTATCGCTTTTATTTTGTATACATACCTGACGTTTCGAGCTTGGACAGGTGTTTCGCGTCCTAATGTTACAGTTGCTCGCGAACTAAAAATGAAGATGAATGATGAATAAAGAAATGAGCTCACAGTTTCTTGAGGTCTTTGTTGTACGATTTCTTTGAAATCTTATTAATCACAGGAACCTAAGCGTGTAGTAGCAACCAACCTTTTTCTCTATTAAAATAAGGATGTTGGATCATCCTTGAGCTCTTTTGCGAGGATTTGAGATTTAATAGCGGAGGTTGTGTAAAACATGATCTCAGACTGCAGATGTGTCTCAGCTATATCTTCTTTTACTCGGGTTTGATGGGTCTTTTTGTTGTGTGTTGTTGTGTTTTTGTCCTATGTACGTAATCTAAGAATCTACGTATACGCTCACGCCAGTAACCCAGAGGGGTTAAGCATAGATTACAGATTTCCATTTGTCGTGATCCTGGCACACCTGTCTCGCTTCTTCTTCATCCACACATCTACGCATACAAGCTCGTCGGTATCGGGTACTCCTTATATCGCCATTCTGTAGTATGTTACTAATCTGATCGATATAAGATCTCCTAGGACGTCCCCTACCAACACTGCCAGTCACTTTGGCTACATAAATTTGTTTCGTCACTCTCCCTTCATTCATCCTTTCAATATTTTTTCTAAGAATCTAATGTTATCAAAATATATTCGTTCTGTCGTTACTTCAAGGTAGCAATATAACTTTATCTGAATGTAATACTCTAGCGTTCTTCGGCCTGATTGACAGTATCGATAGTTCAAGTAAGATGCATTAACTGAAAAATTTGTATGTTTTAACCTCATTATCATATTATTCGGTGCTTGCACGTTTCTTTCCTGAATGAGACGTTTACGCAAACAAAAGCTCTCTCCAGTCGAGTTAACGTAATGAACTGAAGGGAGTGCGTAATATTTGAACAGGGCATTCCGGTAAAGAGATATGTTGACTTCACGTAAATGGGGACGAGTGCATTCACATATGCTCTATAAATATTCACTACATTTCATATGTTTTCGTAATATGTTTTAGAGGTTTTTAACCTATATAAATTTAAAATAGTTTCGCGAAATAAGAGTTTAAAATCGAATAGACAAAATGGTCATTTACGGTGATATTTGTCCATGTTCTGAAGTCAATAAAATATCAAATGTCAATATTAATATATTTTTGTTTGTTATTAGTTTACAAAAAGTCGCCCCCTTAATTTTAGAGGTGCGGAAATTTCTAAGGTTGTAAACAGTCGCCTTTTTGTTTTTGTTTATTGCCTAGAACACATGCGTCATTACTATTGGAATGCATTGTCTCGAAAATCCAATCGCGTTATCAGTTGTATACTAACTTTAAAACTGAACAGCAAAAATGCCAGGTTTAACTTAACTTCGTAAAAACAGGTATTAACTTCGTAAAATGTTGGGTGGGGAGCGGGAAATTTTAAAAATACCACGCTTGGTCAAAAACCCCTTCCGGTTTAGATTTTCGTCACGTACTCAATATTTTCTAAGGAATTTTTGCGCTTTTTTGAGTTATATATTCAAGTATGGTTTACTAATAAAGACAAATATGAGCCAAATTATTATTTAATTTTCTGTTCGCAAAAACTAATTTCAAAACCATATTTATGAATAACTGCGTGAAAACTAGAAAGCGAAGAGATGGGTGTTACCGATAGGGGCGGGGGATAAAAAATTTCAAATGGTCCATAATATGAATATGCATATTTTAAAACACATGTTAATAAATGTTATGAATTTGGTTGTTTCTCTTTTTTTTCGGTCAATGTAACGAAAACCCTCTATAAGGAAAAACCTCTCTCACCCTTGAATTTTAACCATTTATACAATGTAATTAAAAAAAAATGTCGACTCGCAAATAAGAAGAGTAAGATTAATCTTCGTAGGAGTATGTGTACGAACAAAACATTTTTATTGATTCCCACGCGGGAGTCGCGGGAACAGCTAGTAAACAATAGTATTTGAAGAATATTTAATAATTATATCGGTATGTCTTTATTATCTTTTGGTATTAGTCGAACACGTTTCTAACGATTTTAAGAAAAACAAAGTACAGTTAAAAGGTGTGTAAATAACTGTTTTTAGTTAGTAATATTTTACGAGCTGTGTCTGTTCCGTTACAAGGCATAGTTATTTCAGAGGAATGTCGTGCGAGTTTGTTTTCAGGGCCTCGTACAGTCGTACACGCAGGGCAGAGGCGGAGAAGTGCATCGCCCGTAGCCGGTAGCTCGGCGCATCCGAGCCGCGTGTCTGTACTGTTTACCGAGCGAGGTGCGCGTGAGTCGCGGCTCAGGCGCACCCCTCCCCCGTGCTCTTCCCCGCGCGCGCCCCACAGCCCGCATCCATGCCCAATCCACGCCACACGTCAACATACACTTTGGAATTTCAAACTTTAAACGCATGCTTAACTTTTGATTGCATTCCAAAGACCTGACCCCACAAATGTCTGTTTATAAAATATTCGCCCGGCTCAAACTTTACTACGTATGTAGTAAAGTTAGCATTTGAAGAGCTTTTTGATCGGATCCACCATACAAAATACTATTTTAATGTTTCCGCAACATTAACTATTCCACGAATAGTTTTCTTTCAGCTCACTAAATTTATTTCTATGTCCTCGTATATAACGACCTAACGAAAGAAATCCTGACATTCCCGCTTTATTGTTAGTTTCTCCAACTACTACATATATATTGGCTATTTGGAAACTAAGGGCTAATTTCGTATCGGCTTATTTTGGAAGCAGGAAGGGGAATATACTGTGCTCTGGTCTGCTGGAGTGTCGAACTAGCCATAAGCCAAACACCAAAAGTTCAACTAAATCTCAAAAACTACACGAAATAATTGGAATTCTGAAAATTTAATTCTTGTAGTTCATTAAAAATTAACTTTTTCATTAATCGTTCCAGCAGAAAACAAGGTTTTTCGTTTTTTTTTATTACAAAAGTGTTTAAAAGGATGCTATTAATATCTCAATAAAAAAAAAACATTGAAGCTTGGAGTTTTCGTTCAAATTAACAACACATTCGTAGTAAATACAGAAAACAAGTTTAACGCGTAAGTAGGGAGGGATCGTTGACTGAATTACAACGTGGTTATACTGTTAAATAATGCACAAAGCGACTATCGCCGGGAACTATCGAATTTTAATTATTGATAACGTTAAATAGAGCGCGATGGCGTAATGTTGAAGGAACTACTAAATCAATATTGGGAACATGTGTTGTTATCTTAATTATGTTTTTACGACTTCCCCTCTAAGTATATCGAACATGATAAAATGCTTTATAAACAACACGACAGAAAACAAAGGGTCACCACACTTACGACACGCCGCAAGTACCTTACGTGAATAACAAAACGAGTTTGGTACTTTAGAACAGAATTTTAGCACGACTTGAAGATGTTTACAATCCACAATCATCATGTTTCGCGGAAAAATATAATCAATGAATATTTATTCAAACTAAATCGTAGTATGATGTGGCATAAAAATGTATCTGCGTTTTTGTCGTATTTGGTTTGATTCCGTTTCTGTATATTTCCAAATACAAGCTCATAAATAAACACAATAAAATATAAGAGAATAGAATTATAAAAATCATATAATATGTAGCACTAAAATAATAAATTATTATTTAAATTCGTCTAAAAATCCAGTAAAGTTTACTTAAATATTTCTTCATTCAGTAGTTTTGAGTGTTATCAATCGCAGGTACGGAATTTGTACATGAATCATCATCAAGTGGCGCTTGTGTCCCGGGGAGCGGCTTGGAGCGAAAGAGACAGGCCAATGTACCACCATTCAGATTTAATTGACTGGTTACGAACTCGAACCCTGTCGTAGGGACGAGCGTTACTTAACATCGACTTTCTAAAAATTCCAAATAGGCAGTTCTTCTGTAACTCTCAATGAATAGTAATTCCATTCGGAAACACGTATGTCCACATTATTCTACGGCAAAGTTGTTTCATTCAAGCGTTAGAATAATGTTATAGTTTGAATATGTATATTGTATTCAATCAACGTGGATACATGTACCTATATAATTTAACATTTAATACTGCTTTAGTATTTTATACGGAAGCTTTTTAAGCATTACAAAAAATTAAAATAGGCATATCAATCAATATTCCGTTGATATAATTTTATCGATAACAAGATCCATCACTATCACGTCGGTATTTCAAAGACAAAAAAACGTAGTAAAATAGTGGAGGGGGGAGTAAGATTAAAGTCCTTATAAAATGCAGTCAACTAAATAACACACACTAATATCTGTAACTCACACTTATTTGATGAAAACAAATACATGCCATTTTGTACCTTATCCTGTATAGAGGAAAGTGGACTTTGGGATATTTTTGTTATGCATACGGGTTGCACGAGAGCGTGTAACATAAACGTAGTCGTACCGTATGGTTAGCATAGTAAACAATTACTGCACGATGCGTACCTTGTTCGATAAATCGTTTACAAACTCCTTTCTAAACTTAATTGAAAGCGTTAACTCGTCATACACATTTTAACACGTATCTAGAGACGTAGAACGAAGCACAAAAGTATTTACCTAGATGTCCGTTTAATTTTAAGCATATTATAAATAAGAATGTTCTAAATTATTTTTTTTATCAATTGTAAACAATACAAGACGAAAACAATTTCGCAATGAGTAGTTCGCACTACATTGTTCAACTATGAACCAGTCATCTAATTTAATTCGAGTTGTTGTTAATAATGATAATACGCAAACATCAACATGACACAAAAAATATGAAGACAACAGGCGAGCATGGCACACATATGTGTGACATCAATGAAATGACACTATTAACCTCAATTTAATTAATTTAAATTCAGTTGTAAACAATTTCTATAATTGCCTTCCCAGGCGCTGCGAGCACATCCGCTCGATAAGGGCGACGAGTCCCGGCGCATGCAACAGCTTTTAACATAAGTTGATTATAGGAACGTTCACCCCTCACCAGTCACCACGTGCGCCGATAACTACAACAAACGCCCGCAGCCCGTGCGTGCGATGCGCGCAAGGAACGTCGAACATCGCCGGAGAATTAAAAAAAAAATATATCGGAATCGGTACTTACTTGAAGACGGAACTGCATTTCCGCCTTCCCTCCCGCTCATGTTAATCAAAATAAAACGTAACTTGCACCACTAATATCACCTCTGCGTGACGTACATCATCCGCAGTATGAGAAGGCACTTGGTTTACGATAAGTTCATTAAACGTTTGATTCGTTTCAAAAATAACAAGTCTCAAAATGTTTTGAGTGCATGGGAGGGGACACGCGAGCGCGCGGAGCGACCAGCGACGCGTACGCAGCTCGACTGCATAGAAAACGAGAACGAGTGGTAGTGCGGTAGTGGTGCGTAGCTAGTTAGTGAGCTGGCGAGCAGAGCGCGGCGATGCGGTCGCGGTCGGCGGTCGTCCCTTCCCGGATATCGCCGAACAAGTAGTTTTTAAAATAGAGAAGCTAACGGAACGTGTGCGCCGCCCGAAAGCGTCGGCAGCTTTACCCCAACCCGAAATATGTCACTTGGCGACGCCGAGTCGTCGATGACTTTACGACTCATTCTTTGGCGCGCCAGAGATACGGGAACAACCAATCGAGCCCCGCTGCCGAGTGCCGAGGCGGTGCCCGCTGTACTACTAATTAAATTATTCTTAAAATTACATCTTTTGACATTTGTTCACGGCGATTTTCCAACAAAAAATCTACAAGATATTTAAGGTAACTCCCTCCCTGAATCCCATGGGAACTCCCTTGTTCTACCGAATCATGTGATGATTTCTACTTAAATGTAAGAAAATATAAAAGTTCAAAATAAGGTTAAACATATTAATTTATTATATTATTAAAAATATATTAAGAAATGAGTCGGATTTACACTATATATATATTATAAATTATGTTATTTTTATTTCAAACTTGAAATCTTCTTATTTTATGTCATTTTTTAATTATAAATAATATTGTTCAAGTCAATATTTTATGTACCTGTATTAATATTTTTTTATTAAGAAGTAAAAACGGGAAACAAATAACTATCGGTCGGAAGGAGTAAAAGGTACTAAAAACTTATGGTTATAATTGTTACCATTTGTTACACCATGCCAAAGTATATTTACATTATAAACGAGCAATATCTGAACGACGCTGGGCACGAAGACCTAATTTTATACAAAAAAAATAAATTGTAACTATAACTTAGATGATCTAAAAAGTAGAATTCTATAGAGGATTACGTTAATGTTGTATTATGTACTATCGACGTACGATTGTTTTTGTAAAGGCAATCAATTGGAAAGTAGATTAATAGGCCTCCAATATTAAGTTATTGTGCGCAGTTTACATATCATTAGTAAGAAATAATGTGACAGAGGGCCGTTTGACGATACCCATCACGTGGACTCGTTTCCCTTCTGTGAAAGCACGTAACTTTCGAGCCCTGGCCTCACCTGCACCCGTCGATACCACTCACCTGTCCGCTGCACCGGCGAATTGCTACGTCTTACAAAATCTTTAACAACCATACTAAAAGTTAATTTCTCTAACACCTGTTAGAATAATTAAGGTATTTTATCAGATAAGTATTTATAATGTGTAGACTGTTATCTAAGTGAATATTTAATTAGTAACAACTATGCGGTATTTAATTAATAATTAGTAGTATAAGTATAAATAAAAATGTGAAAATTATAAAATACTTGTCTTTAATATGAGATATGTTTAATAGCTAATGTAGAACAAATTATACCATCGTCATAAAATATTGAGTATATTAATTTTCAAAGACGTCCATTACTGTACGCAGGACACCTTTAAGGATCGACACAAAGTAGAGTAGTATGGATCTTAAGTGCATTTTAACCGCGTCTAAACAGCTCTACAATGTGGAATATATTATCCCTGTCTCTCTCAGTAAATTTCACTAATGTTTAATATTTAACTTTTCAGAAGCTTCACGTCTACAACGGGTTCAGTGCTGCACAGGATTTTTTTTGTATAAGTCATAATATCGTGATCTAACGAACGTCCGATGAACTTAAAGTGTAGGAAATTCACTTCAACCCTAAACAGCGAGAAGTCCCCTTCATCAAAACGTCACAACTGACGAACTTGCCCGTCAGGCTTATTGTCACCCATCTAATCCACGAATGATTATGCACGAATAGCGACTAACAATTGACGGTGCGCAAGAAAGACAAGTTTTGAAAATAATGGAACTCGACTGATTGTCATGTCCACTTTCTCCAATCTTTTCTCCCCATAATACGGGCTAGTTTGCGAACTACATTTTTTTTCAGCGTATAAATATAAAACGAATTAAATCTACTTAAAATGTCGATTGTTATTCCACTTCCCCCATCTTTATCACCGACAAACAATTACGTGAACAGAAATTGTTATCTCAGAAAAAGTCACAAGTATTCTAAATAAATTCAGGCCAAGTACAGAGAAAGAGTTGTGTACAAAAACATATTTATAACATAAATACTATTGAATTTTTTTTTATTCTTTCATCAGAAACAATTTTTATTCTTTCATCAGAAATGTTGTAATTTCCTTAAATTTAAGGATGTGTAATACGCATAGCTAATGTTATAACATATTATGAGAAAAAGTTGTTATTCGAAAATATTTTGGAATTTGCGAATTTTTACATAATTTACGAAAGGTAACGTTTTACTTTTATACGACTGCTCGGTCTTATTCTGTTACAAAATGTTCACCTGCGAGCGATTAATTTAGGTATCCGTAACAGTAACATTACATAATAGTGGTCTACACACCAAATACAAAAATACTAAAGCTCATCAACATATCTCCTTTGTGACGTTGGTTATTAGACCTAATAACATGGTTAAAATGTCCGTGTTAACCAGTAATTACTAGATTACAGCGCCCTTTAAACCTACTGATGTTTGTCCATTACTCCTTCTCCTACGAAATAGAAATCGTTGATATGATTGACACACCTACACCTATACATCCTTGTTGATAAGTTAATCAGCACAAAACAAAAGAAAGGTCGAAAACTATATAACTTTATAGCTATACATAAATATCTAATAGCGTTGATGAAATTCAAAAGGGTTGTATGAAACTCTTTATAAAAGGGTTTATCAGCCCTCCTGTTAATATTTTGGCTGAAAACCTTTAATTTTATATCTTTATTTTATCCGTTTAGTGTGAATAGCGAAAAATGGTTTGACGTATGCCACAATAAAAATTAGTGATCTCTGCCTGCCCCGGCATGCGTCGAGTGTGTGCTTGAGGAGTGACTGAGATGAGTTATCAGACGAACTATAATAAGGTTGAGTTGAATTGTCTTTAATTCTTTCTGAACTGCATTTTTTTTCTTTTCCCTAATGATAATAATAATAGCTTTTAGTAATGATTAACTCAATAAAAAATTGACGTCAAAACTTCAGGAGCTTCGATTTTCTACAGTACTTCAATCTCGACATCCTTTTAGGTTAAATTTCCGAAAATCAGTTCATTGTCCATGCCTATATCAATAAAAGCTTTGTATAAAATTAACTATAAAGTTTCAAGGTCACTAGCCTACGGCTATGCTATGAAAGCTCATCTTGGTATATTTATCATTGAACATTGTTCATGTCCAGGTCTTAATGAAATACATTTCCTATATACCATTATCTGTACGTTAAAATAATAAAAAATAAGTTAAACCCATTAAAAACACATTCCAAGCATAAAAAAGTTCAAAGATAATTATGATAGCCAAGAAATAAAATAGAATACATACATTTTAAATAATAATAAAAAAACTGCACTTTTAAGTAATTGAAGAAAAGTACGTGTACACCTGCCCTGAATGTTCTAAATGCACCTGCAACTTCTCATCAGAAGGGTTCAGAGGCAGGTAAGTCATTCAATTTCATTTCATCACTAATGGAGTAAAACCCTACAATTTACTTTTTTCTTCGACTACAAACAGAACTCGTGCAACGCATTTACTCTTTATTATAATATATTTTAGTAATTGAGCTATCGATCATTTAATATTTCCGTTGTTTGTTAAGTCTTTTCCTCTGTTATTTAGTGGTTATGTTAATTGTCACATATAATAAAAATGTAACTGATCGCTGTCTGTACAGGGAATTAAAAAAAAACTATTATTAGAAGCCTTCATAAGCGTAATAAAACCCAAAACAATGATTATTATAATTTTTACCTGTTTGCCTGTGCGTTTGTTAACGCTCAGAAACGGCTTCACCGATTTGGGTGCGGTTTTCACTAATCTATTGTGGTAAGATTTACTTAACTTTATGTGTTTGTTTTATCTCAACCGGTTTATAAATAAAAACGTTATATGAATTTAACTGCTCTACAGCCAAATTGTTTCGACCCCAGATGCACGAGAAAAGGGCAGGGAGATGGTGATGAGGTTAAGTAGGTAATATCATTTCGTTTAGGTAAAGTTGCAGGGCGGGTGAAACCGCGGGCCACAGCTAGTAGGTACATATAGTATATGTTTTAATGATTCATTTTATATTTCTTGGAAATGTACTTCTAATAAAAGTGAATCATGAGACTTAACATGTATAAGGTAACAAAATGTTAAATGTATTAGAATGATTAGAATTTAAAAGATATGACTAATAAACGAAATTATTAGTTATATCTTTTAAACTGAGACTGTTGTAAACAGCTATTAATTTTTCTATTATCTATTAATTTACTTAACCGGCGTGACATTCAAAAGCTCAACATAAAATTATTGCATAGCGCCATCTACAAGAAAGCTCTAAACTATAAGTATATTTTCGAATATTGATAAGCTTACTTGGCACGCTTTTTATTCTAATGTATGATAGATGGCAACACTGGCGCAAAAGCAACTACTGCCATCTATCGTGAAATGAATAATACAATGAAAAGGCGTCTCATGAAACGCTCCAAAACCGACCCCTTAATAATGACGTCGCATTTCGAAATATAGGCGTTCCCCTTTGTGAAATTGGGGTGGTACCTACAGAATAATAGGAATATAAAAATAGTAGGTATCTAAGGCAGAGTCTCTTAATTTTCCTGTTCGATAAGTAATACTAAAAGCAATACGGGTGGTCTGTGATTTGCTAATAAAGAAAAAATACAATTAAAAAAAAACAATAAAACACAAAATAAAATAATTATTTTATATTTATTGTTACAATAATTGCCCAAGATGCCCTCCTATTAATGCATAGTTGCACCGTTTTGACAACATTTTTTTGAAAATATCTTCTATCTGTCTTATAGCCTGCGCCTCGTTGAATATTCGTATCGTTCGTCGCAAGTCGAAAGTCGTTTTGAATTGGTCAAAAAGTTGATGTAGGTACGATACCGAATATGAGTAATAGTCGGTATCGTGGAGACCCAGGAGACCAACCATAGCATGGACTAATAAGTCCCCAGAAGACCAAGATATGATTCAAGCACGATATCAAGAACGTACAGAAGAATAGCTGAGCCTTTAAATTGTTCTGATAAGAATGTTTTTAATGCAAATAATCATTATAAAATAAATGGAACTGTTGCAAATGTTCTTAGAAAGGCTCGGCCAAGAAAAACCTCTCCCAGAGAAGATAAACTAATCGTTCGTGTTTTTAAAAAATAAGCTCGTACCAAATTAAAAATGAAGTTTTTTCGCCTGATGACCCGAGAAATATCTCGTCAAGACTGATACGCCGAAGATTAGTGGAAGCTAAATTGTATGGAAGAATATCTTGAAAGGTCTTGAAATCTTCTTACCAAGCGACACCGAGAGAATCGATTGTTATTCACTAAAAATTATGTTAATTGGACGGTACGAGAATGGAAGAAAGTGTTAATTTCAAATAAAACAAAAATAAATATGGTAAATTCCGCTGGAAAGCGCTATGTTAGACGTACTGTAAACAATGCTTTTAATTATAAATACACAAGGAGTATAGTGAAGCACAGTGGCGGTAACATTCAAGTTTGGAGGTGTTTTGCCGGATGCGGAGTTGGACCCGTTCGGAAGATTAAAGGTACAATGGATCAATGGCAATACAAAAATATCTTAGAGCACACAATGATTCCCTACCGGACGATCATTTGCCTATAACCTGGATCTTTCAGCATGTCAATGACCCTAAACACACAGCCAATACCGTCAAATGTTTCCATAGCGAGCAGCGTATATCCGTTTTAGATTGGCCAGCAAATAGTCCGGATTTAAACCCGATAGAAAATCTCTGGTATATTGTTAAAAAGAAAGTCTCAAACAAACGTAACACCAGTCAAAACGTACTATATGAAGCATTTGTTGAAGCATGGAATTCAATCCCCCTTGAAAAATGTATGAAATTGAATCAATGCCACGTCGTTGCAGCGCTGTTATTGAAAATAAGGGATACGCCACTAAATATTAATTATAACTATTGGTAGGTTGTGGACAGTAGCTATTTCTTAAATAACAATACTAATTACAAATACTTAAAAAAATATTGTTTTTATACTTTTTTGTTGTTGTTTCAAATTAGAATGACCATTATTGATCATACCTTAAAACTGATTAAAATGTTTGTCCGTAATGTAATATTGAAACTGCACTTGTGTAAGTGGATTTATATTGTTTTTCTTTTTTGTATTTATTTGTAGTGGGTAAACTCTGCAACTGCTTAATCTATTTCAATATTTTTTTCATTACCATAAAGCTATGTCGAAGTATAGTAGATTATTATTATTAATTTTAACTATTAATACCACTGAATGGTAAAAACCTCCCTACCATAACTCTCCTTCTTGTGACTTTTGCTGCCAATCTTTCCAAAATTTCAGAGTTCAGCTCGTGCCGTCATCTACGCCTGGGCCCGCGGCCTTGTCGTCTAACGTTGTGCGGGCTTCACTCAGAGGTGACTTTAGCTCACACTTCGTTCGACATGCGTGAGACGTGTCCTGCCCAGTTCCACTTAAAGCGTAGTATTCCGTATGCAGTCCGATACTCTAACATCTAAAATGTTCCCCTCCATGGCTCGCTGGCAAACCCCGAGTGCGGTTCATGAGCCTCTTTTTGAGACATAGCGGAAGGCCGCCCATCAAGAGGTTTTATATGTATTGATCAATATTTCCTCTAGATTATATTTATGGACGTATTCGATATTTGCGCCATCTTAATTACCTGAAAACCTCTTTTATTGTCGCTGTGAAGAGTTTGGGACATTTTCTGAATGAGATAGCGTTGGCCTGGTTTGTGTAGTTTTATGGCTGTGGTACTATTGCGGTAGACGTTTAGAGGATTTATTTAGTGCTTGTAAGTGTAGTAGATGCATACATTTTTTAATACTCAACGCTGAATCATTAAATATGTATTGTCATTTTGATGATTAGATTTGATTTGATGTTTACACATGAAGAATTGATTAACTTACTGGTTTTACTATAGGCAGTAGGATCTCCATTGAGTCCGTTAGTGATGTGCGGCAGGCAGTGGAGCTTGCTGACCTCGAGGTCGCAAGCGGATGCCCAGCTGGCCGCCGCGACGGCAGCCGCAGCAGCTGCCGCAGCCGCAGCCGCCGCCGCCGCGCATACGCTGCAGTCTAGAACAATATATACACGTTAATACACACTTTCTAAAGGGTGACCGGAAAAGACGCGGACTGAGGAATATTACGTTGACTTGCTAGCTGTTAACCTGCTGATATATTTGTTTTCAGGTTGACAATGTATGCTGTAAGGTTAACTACAGACCACAGTTAAACCTAATAACTGTGCCATCACAGCTATGACCTGCAAATAGATACTCTTATGGTGTTTTTAAACTGTGAAGGAAATATGAACTTAAAATTATAAGTTACCAGTTTATAATTTAAGGTTATATATTATTAATTCATTCAATGAAATATTGTATATCAATCAAAAATTAGGTACATAATTGAAGACTTACTGAGGCGAAGAAACTGTACAGCAAAATTAACAAAAGTTGAGACTAAGACAATAAAAACAACACGGTAGCATCTCTATGAATAACAACTAACTAACTAGAGTTGCGCAATGACCCAAAGTGGGCCTTGGCCTCCGACAACGAGTCTCCACTTTCTCCAATCCCGCGCCATCTCCTGCCAGCGTCGAATTTGAAGTTGAAGCATGTCCTTCTCAACTTCATATTTCCAGCGATACCTGGGCCGTGATTGGGCGTCGGCCACTCGGATGTCCCAAGTATGCACGCTACACTTCCTATCCTCATCTATTATTTCCAGGTGGCCGAGCACTCGCCCGCCATCGTAGTGTGTGCTTTTATTTCTCCAATGATGTTCGGCTCGGCCACCAGTTCCTCAATTTCTGCTTTTTGGCGGCGATGGCGAATGGCAAATCAGAAAAAACACAGAAACGCATCCATACAAAACACATAATGTCTATGCATTGCATATAATACAATTGTTACCTACTTTTAATGACAATGATGAAACTTATTTATGGAGTCTAAAATATATACAATTAGTAGTTATATTAATTAAGAAGCTTGGACAAACATACAATTACTTTATTAATTTTCGAATTACTTCAATATTTGAAGCTATTTTTTTCACATTTTTCCAAAAAAATCTTGAAAAAAAAATTCTAATGCAGATTTGATGATGATCAAAACACAAAAAATATATATTTTGCGTTAAAACGATATATAATAAACTGACGCTGTTTGATCAACTTAGTTATTTGAATTATTGATTGAGGGTGAATAGAAGAATATAAATCCTTATTTAAATATATACCCTTAAAACTTAACTTTATGTACACGTTGTTGCTAATTTTAAGATCAGCTGAATCCTACTCTTAGATCGTAGCTCAAGCTATGACTTATTGTAGAACAAACCAACCTCGCCGGCGAGGCTCATTATGACGGAAGCATTGCTGGAGATCCTTCTGCCATTAATTACCAATATTTTACAAAGTTCTTAGTAGTAGTAGTAACTTTAAAAAAATAAAGTTAAAATGCCACCGATCGAGCTGTTATTTGGCCCTTAAGGGTCATCATGGATCCGGAAAGCTAACCTAAGCCAACCGAAGTTTACTCTATGGGGCCCTTGAGCCTAGTTACTTTATGAATGGTCAGGCTAAGCTCAGCCGCATCCCAATCCAGTAATATAATGAAAGTAACTAACAGCGCCGAGATTTCCGAGGCAACCCTCGAGCTAAGGTACTGTTAAATAAATTTCTGAGCTCTGCTATCTCAGGTCCGTTGAAACAAAGAAAACGGTGTCTTTTCATTGTTCACATAATTCCTCATAAATTTACCACGAAACTGTTTTTAATATCTGGTGTTAAAACTACATAAACTACTAATTTGATTAGAATTTCTTATAAGAACTTTTAATAAAATCAAATAAGATTATTTAGATATGTGTAAGGAGTTCGCGCAATCTTGATTTTTTGTAAAAATAATTAACATTCATTATTTGGTGTTATAATAATATAAAAGAAAATATAAATTTATATGGAAATTATTTAAACGATTAGTATAAGAATAAATTAACTTTAAATTATATAAATAAAACAACGAAATGAACAATACAATACCGATTTGCTGTCCCAAATAGGTGCTAACCTAATTCAATTTTATATGTTAAAGCTTTTGAAATTAATCGAATTTTGTAGTAAACAGGTTTCAAGCTGTTAAAAGAAACTACGTAAAACAAATAAAAATTTAACGTATCGTTCAATACAATAAAATATAGGTATTTTTGACATGATTTGCTAAATATACATATCCCTATTGTATTAAACACACTATTTATAAACAATATCAACATTCACCACAATTGTTAGTATTATCGATCGGCCGTGTACGGGGTACATACCTGTATTGTATAATGCTGCTTTACTTATAAATAAAACGAAGTTTTTCAATATATTCGACAATTAGATGCCATACTTTTATTTTCGATTTGATAAATATATCTTTAATGAAATGTATAGTTTCGGATGTATGTATGTATTTATGATTTGGACTAGTAGAAACTAATTTGATTTTACAAAATACTTGCTTGCCATTTGTGTATTAGGCGAAATAACTGCTATGTAATATGCTCACCCTTCATGTATAGACGCAAGCCACCCCTCAGTTCACCAGGCGTGTCACCACATAATAGCGTATCACTTAAAAACAGTCATATATCGTTTTTTACACGAATAAAAAACAACAATAACCCAACACTTGACACTGAACAAAAAAAATCGTCAATTCGATCGATTGTGAGTTTATTGGACGATTATTGATTATAAGTATAACGTATCAATATTATGGCGGTCTATATTATAAGTTATAGTATACATTGTAGAGAAGTATCGCGGGGCGCGATTTGCGAAAGACTGCGTGGTACATTTCGCGTGGTCTGTGTTCTGGGGTGAGGCGCAGGAACACCGGGGGACGCTGGCTACTGGTCAATGTAAACAGAAATCGCTTTCCTCCAGATAATTTATATTTATATTAATATTTTGGCATTTCGAAATAAACAATCTAATTTTAATCTTTTTAATTAAATTTGCTGCTATAATGTAACCTGTATCATTTGATAAAAGATTCGTTCGTTGTGTGGGTATGTAAACTCTGAAAATACTGCACCAACTTCATATTATTATTAATAATAAAAAAACGACATTATCCACAGAGCTATCTTCTTATTATGAAAGTGTAATATTTCATTATAAATAAAAGAATTCATAGGAAAACCGTAGACGCAAAAAGCTAATATTAAAAAAAATGTGATGCTTTGATTGACCTCTTTAATTTTCGTACTACAATAAAGCTATATAAATAAATAACTTGGGGATTTTAACATCGCAATACATTTAACATTTAAAATGAAATTAATTTATGACGGAAATATTTGAAAAGATCAAGATTTTATGAAAATAATTTGATATTATGTCCTACCTTTGTTAGGTTGCAACCGTCTTAAAACTGCACAGCAGGTTTTTAATGAATAAAAGGGTTAATAAATAAAAAGGTGAGTTTTCATTGGTCAAGAATTATAATTTCTTCTAGGATTCATTTCTTTTATGAATTAGAATGTGATTATTAATTTTTTTTTACTATGTAAAAATGTATTAAAAGTTAAATTAGCACGATATATACATAGATCTCTAGTTACTATTCATTTATCTGGTTTATATAAAACTAAGGAAGACATGACCGCCATGATTTCATTGACCATTAATAAGACTGATTTAACCTGGTAACACAACTTTTATAGAACATATAAAACCTGTTTTCAAAATAAATACATATGTACATTGTGAAAATTTCACGAATAATACATTTAACAAGTTACTATCGGGATACCTAAGTTATGTATTTCCGGCATACTTTCAGGGTGCCTGCAGTAAAACTAAAAATGGCTAAAATAAATTTAACATTACAGCTGAAGACCATAACGAAAATCATTTCGATAGATTTTACGAGATGAGATGAATTTGATGGTGTGACTGTTTTATACATACGAATCACATACAAGTCGGCCATTTTAGATGTAACACGGGCGACGCATGCGCAGTGCGCGAGTGAATGCAAACAGCCGGCCGCGCGCACATCTGCTGGTCAGCTCGTGGACACAATACCGAGTTAGCAAGACCATCCGTTTTTATAAACTGAGACAAGAAATTATTTTTTAAATACTTTTTCCTTTCGCTCCTTTCTTTATTACTTGCCTGACTTTCGTCCATTTTTGAAGAGCAAACTTCTTTAGCCGCGTTAAAACTGTTGTTCCTCGGGTTGTTGTTAAAATCCCACATAAGGTTTTTTAATAGTAGAAGTATAACATACATAACTGCTAACGAGTTGCAGATGCGTTGCCTACCTTTACTGGACAGAGGAGGGGATAGACAGGAAAAGTATATTATCTTTACCTATTATCTTTTCCCCTTTCCATCCTATGCTTATTAGAAAAGGATGAAGGGAGTAGGATTGAAATTGGGCCTCCGGCACCACACTCGAAACTTGGAACGGATGAATGAAGAGAGAATAACGAAACAAATTTATGTTGCAAAAGTGAGAGGCAGTGTTGGTAGGGGACGCCCCAGGAAAACTTTTTTTTAGTAAAACACTAATCGATCAGATTAGTGGTTTACTAAAAAAGGCCGATATAAGGAGCACCCACAACCCACGAGCACATGCTCGTGGGTTATGGGTGCTCCATTCATACATCTACGCATACATATGCTATATACATATATAATGGGTGCTACATTCATACATCTACGCATACATATGCGTAGATGTATGAATGTAGAAGAAGCAAGAGAGATGTGCTAGGATCGCGCCCAATGGAAATCCATGATCTCTGTCTACCCCTCTGGGTTAAGGGTGCGAGCGCATATCGAGCACCCATAACCCACGAGCACATGCTCGTGGGTTATGGGTGCTCCATTCATACATCTACGCATACATATGCTATATACATATACAATGGGTGCTACATTCATACATCTACGCATACATATGCGTAGATGTATGAATGTAGAAGAAGCAAGAGAGATGTGCTAGGATCGCGCCCAATGGAAATCCATGATCTCTGTCTACCCCTCTGGGTTAAGGGTGCGAGCGCATATCTATTTTATTTATTTAAATTAAATTTGGAAAGTTTACTGTTAGTTCGACTTTATAGTCACACTAACTTTACCTGACCCACCCCAGGGCTCCAATAGGACCGCACATTAAAGCTCCTTTTTTTAGATTTAGTCAAACATTTTCCTTTTCTCACTTAGGATTATAACGGAATTGATTTGAATAAAATTCAAATCTCTATTAGCAACTAATAAACTTCTATACAAATAGGGCATTAAATGATCAGATCTAACAGTTGATATCAAATGATTCTTAATAAAAGAAAACAATAATTTAACTTCCATCCACATCCCATACATACTTAACTACCTCTCTCTTAAATACCTCTTGTATTCCCGGCTACTTCAGTTGTTAGGCGAATTTATTTCATCAAATAGCAATCCTATTATTACTGAAATGAAACTAACTAACAGGACATTTCAACGATGAGGTGCTGCTTTTTCTTTACACATTTATAAAACCTAGTTTTACCTTTAATATACATTCATCAAACTAAGTGACTGTACGCCAAGCCTCTTTGATAAGACGCCTATTGCCGACTTTTAAACACGCTGGACATCTTTGTCTCTATCAACTATGCCATAGCCTATACCTTCTTTATCATATATCAATATAGTCAATCTTGTAAAAATCCATGATGTAAAAGATGAAATAAAATGTAAAAAATAATTAACAGTAATGTGGAAAACGTATCGACTACAAAAAGTGGCACCGATAATGTTTCATGAATTATTTACTTTTAATAAGCTCGAAGATCAAAGGTCCCGGCTAGTTTGTAAATAGGGGAGATTTTTTCGTGATTAATAAAAAATTAAGCACAAAAAGTGTGGTAACAAAAAAACATAATCGGTCGTGTGTCCGGAGAGTAGTATGGTATTGTCCACAGCAATCGTTAATAAGGCACGAGGCCTGTGTGTATATCCGTGGTTCAAAGTTTGTAATTTAGAAAAATAATATAACTCAATACAACAAAAAAAAATTGAAATGTTTTCTTTTTGATGTTGTTTGTTGAAACACAACATTTCATTTTTAAATAACTGTCAATCAAGTCAGAAGATCTAGCTTTACATCTGAAAGTCTTCATCAAATCTCTGATGGCACTTCCCATGCCGTAGCCACTACATGCAAGTAGCCATTTTTACAGCACGCTAAAATATCGCTTGCTTAACCCTTTAGCAAACGAATTTGCTTATTTACAAGAATATACATTATATACATATACATTTCAATTATACATTATTTATATCATTTTTAAAACTGAAAATATATATGTGTAATGGAACTCTGAAATCACTAAACCTATTTTGATAATTCTCTTACTTTTAAAGTTATCCAGAATTAACATAGCCTATATGAATATTATCAACGTACAAATATTGAAATTTACCCCGGTGACGTCTGGTTATAAGGCTACAAGTTATATCGTGACTTTCTTAGTTTTAACCACATAGTTTACGTATTGTTTCTTGATAAAAACTATGTTTCTCCTCATATGCGTTATATGTATTTAATTTAACATTTTACTGAAATATATTTTAATTTGAATAACTCTTTTACGCGTGCAATATTCGATTGTTTATATTGTAAAAGAGTGAATAACCATGTAAGTCTTTGCAGTACTTTTAATGATTTTTAGTATAATTAAGATCAACTTATATTCAAAAATAAATTGTTGATATATATTTATGTACGGCAGATGTCAGATTGCGAATGACCGTTGCCTGTCACTCAATCAGGATCCCGCGTTAATCTAAAAAACTGACCCTCGTTGACCAAACATTTAAAAAAAATCTTACAATAGAGCAAAAAACGGACCCGAGGATTGCGTATAAAAGCCATATTAATGGGAATGCCATTCATAAAGATTGCACTCGCGTGCCACAGTGCAACCCCTGGAACGCACGTTAGGATCTGCCTTCAAATTGCCAAATTACTGGTGGCACTCGGTGATTTATAATTCTAATACTTACTGTATTTTACGTAATAACATACAAAAATAGACAGTTCACGTAGTGATATTGTAATTGTAACATCTATCCGTCTATCTAAGATTACCTCTGTCTGTAATTGTTACAAAAATTAGTTGAATTCATGCAATAAACTAGTGACCTTTTAATCTAGTTGAATGCAGTTATAAAACATTGTCAAATGTGTTGTTTTTCATTATATATTTATATTTAGCCACTACCCTAATTACTAACAAAGAAATTTGGTTACAGTTGAAAAGTACATACGAAAATATCTTCTTCTATATATATAAATCTTTGTATCATTAAAGTGTGAGTGACCGGGTGCTCACAATTCCTAAGTTATTATATAACGTTATTTCAGAATAGAAGAAATATTATATTAAATAGTGACTAGTACTACTTCCACGTGCATTTCTTTCGAGTAGAAGTATTGTTCTGATTTTATTTCTTTTTAAATCAAATTACATATATTGATTTAGTTAAACATCCGAATAAAATATTTCACTTGAATATAATTATTACTTATATATAACAACTCAACCAATTTAATCAACGTTTGTTTAACAGTACTAGCTGAATTGTATCATCAAATATTTTAATTTTTTATCTGAAATTTTAATATAAGTTTAATTTAACCGAAAAAACAGGTCAATTCAGAATTGATGGAGACCGCAAAATCAACATCTGTTGTAGGGAGGCTGGCTCGACCGGAAAAATATCACGACCTCACAGAAGACAGGTTTGAAGTAGAAGAATGCTTCTGCGTTTTGTCTAATGAGTGAGGTGCCGAAGGTCCAATTTCAGTTCTCTTCCCTTTCCCATTCTTTTCTAATTAGAATAGGATGGGAACGGGACTCTTTTCGTTCCAATCCTATTCTCCACCTTAAATCCTCTGATTTAAATCCTCTGAGTTAACGTGGAGGGGATGAATGGGGAAAAAGAAATGTCATTTTTCCTGTCTATCCCTTCGTTTGTCCATTTGCACCTCATTTGCTCGTTGCGGATGCTTATGGGTCATTTAATATAAGGTGACCCGCTTGCGCGTTTTCCACCTTCTTCCATAAAAAAAAATAACTTACAAGAATAGTAGCTACAAGGCGTACAAAAATAGTATGTAAACTTACACTTTAGCAAAAAAATTAAATGTGACAACACTGAATAACTTTCGAATATACATAATACCCAAATATTTATTTACTTTGATTTAGATATTGTAATTTTAAAGCGTGTCATCGAAAGCTGCGTGAGTTTCGCGTATGCGTCCTAACTACAAAGGGGCTCCGTGAAAGTTATAATGCATCGAGGGGGCGTTCGCACACCCGACACATGACAAGTTTTTGCCTATTTGACAAAGCTCTTCAATCGTAGTCACGTCAAAAATGAGCGCCCTCGTGTGAATATCACTAATAATGTCTGAATAAAAATTGAATGACAAGCTTAAATCGGACGCACTCAGTTCGTTTATTGCCATATTATACACAATGTTTACAAATTAAATATAACTTAGCTTTTAACAAACCACAACCATACAAAAATTTTATGTCCCTATATCTAGTTGGAATGATTTTTACAAAAAATTATGGACAGTTTTCAGATCTTTTGTACTTCGATACTTGCTTTAAACGCCGAGTAATCCAAGTCTCTAAATTGTTTTAATAGCAGAAGTTCGTTTTAAACAAGGCAGATGTAAATTGAGACGTAATTTTTTAACTGTAAAAAACTTTATGTAAGAGTATATCACCAGTTCCAGTAAATTAACAAAAGAAAATTGTTTCCTTTGAAAACAACAGCTTTAAGTAAATTTTACGCACGCCATGTTCAGCACAACTCACTTTACAGCATGTGTTGTGTAGTGTTGGGTATTAAACTTTCACCTACGCGATCACACTAAAATCCGCTATCAAAAACATGGCAGAAAGTAATCAGTTTATCAAAACATTACCCCGAGGAAATGGTTTGACAAATTAAAGATATATCAGAAACAGAACTTTGTAAATATTTCACTAAGCTTGAACCGTCTTATTATCCGTGAGTTGATAGATTTAATTTCGCGTCTTTATGCTACTTCGCATATACGCTGTCAACAAGTTCATCGGTCATCTTTATCACTTCAACAGTCTTATTTTATGTTTCATAGTTTTATAAATTATTTTTTTAGTGGTCCCAATGCTGCAAGATTAAATAATAGAAAAAATAGGTTTATTCAAAATTTACATCAAACCGAGAAGATACAACAATTTGTTAATTCGTTGCTGACAAAATCAGTATATTTCCCTTCTATGCGAAAAGGGCGAGGACCCTTGCAGGGTGTGAAGGGTCGCTATTGGCGGATGCTCGGAGGGCCGCCGTGCGCAAAGCCGAGGGTCGAGCGCGACCCGCGCAGCCAATCAATTCGCTTATTTTTTAAATAAACTGATAAAAATAATAAAAAAACACGTCCTTTTTACTTTACGTTATGTACTTCGCGTATACAGGGCGTACAATTTTATGTTATTGTATTTGTATTATATGAGTACGAGTTGTACTAGGACGGCTAAATTGTCGTGGTCACTATCATAGCATATCCGATAGCTTGTTTCTTTAACCTTTATTTTATTTTATAATATATACATATATACCTAATAATTAAGTTTACCTTTATGCGTTATTTACTTGGCATTCAAACATATCTATATTTTATAATAGTTCTATGTCATTCATTTTAAGTTTCACATATTTCTTGTTAATTTAACCGTTAGTTCAAACTACCAAAAACATTAACTTAAAACATTTATTGTCATCTCTCTCTTCCTCTCGGAAAAACTGAGATGACAATATGTTTTATGTGAATGTTTTCGACAGTGTGAACGAATTACGGTTTATTCGCATTTTTTCTAAGACTTTTACTTTTTTACCATTAATGTTTAAAAATCTAATAAATATTGTGTTTATTTTTTTATTCCTAAGCTCTAAGTCACTTCTGTATAACGCCAATCCCTGTTTGTTGTAAGTAAACACCTGTCGTACTACTAAAGTTCTTGTATGATTCTTTCCTAAATCTTTTGTCACGCCTTTTATGTCTTGTGAAAGATGGCAATTGCTATCAATTCTTCCTAAAGCTTACAAGCGTATATTGGCAAACAAAATATTATAAACCTGTATCTATTTACTTATAATGCTCGTCTGTTATGGGTGCTCCTTATATCGTTATATCGATATAAGTTCTCCTAGGGCGTCCCCTACCAACGCTACCACTCACTTTTGCAATATAAATTTGTTACGTTATTTTCTCTTCTTTCATCCTGTCCGAGCCACTGTGCATACCTTTCTCAATTCTCGTCACATCCACTTTTAAGCCACACTTGTCCCTTATAATGCTGTTTTTCATCCTATCATTCAATGTCACGCCTAACATACTTCTTAAGGATCGTATCTCACGGCATTAACTCTACTAATATACTTTTCCTGCCAAACCCAGCTCTCACTTCCATACATTAAAGTGAGGACTAGTACAGAGTTATGTATTGCCAGACGAGCCCTTTTTCTATTTTCAATCTATAAATTCTTCTCTTCTTCCATGTACAGACAGCGATCAGTTACATAAAAATGTAACTGATCGCTGCCTGTACATGGAAGATATTTGAGAAATACTATTATATGCTTCACAAACGTCAAGCATATAATAGTATTAAACGTCACGTAGAACCCAAAACAATCATTATTAGAATTTTTGTGTTTGTCTGTATATCTGTTTGTCTGTGCGTTTGTTACCCCTAATCTCAGAAACGGCTTAACCGATTTGGATGCGGTTTTCACTAATGTATTGTGGTAAGCTTTACCTAATATTTAGTGTTTGTTTCATTTCAATCGGTTTATAAATTTAAAAAACCGTGTCTAACATATGTTCGATAAAAATGCTATAAAATAGAGTACTATTATATAGATTCTTACTGCTAAGTAAGTAATATAATTTCGTTTAGGTAAACTTGCAGGGCGGGTGAAACCGCGGGGCACAGCTAGTATTTACTAAATTACTAAATCTACTTGTCGAGTATTTATAAATTACTTCTTACTTCAGCTCCTGGAAGATGATGAAGTTAGTATATCTCCTTCTCAAGTATATTAAAAAGATTAAGATTAAGCTTACTTACTGCATGGCCTCTGCTGCTGTGCATTTTGATGCGCAGCAAGGATCGCTTAACATGGGGCGAACCGTTGCGCGTTTGCCCCTTATATAACAGCCCAGTAAAAAGTACTAATAAATATAAGTATAGTAATAATTTTAGATGTCAAAGTCGTAACATAAAAATAAAGGTGCTCCTCCCGAGTTTATTTTGCATCACTTCGTAATATTAAAATGATTTCACACTACTTGCCATCTATTCTAAAGAAAACTTATTATTTTCGAGAGCACTAAGCATCTGCAACACACTATCGGTGTCAATTTTTTATAAAGAACAGTAGAAATAAGAAACAAATAGTCGATATCCAATGCTGTTAGTGCAAACCAACTGGGAGGTGAGATAAGTTAAATATGTTTAGATGTCAAAACGTAGATTAGGATTTATTTTTTACTGGTAGAATCGAATGCGAGTTATTACACCCATTTTTATTTTTTAAATCGCTTGATCTCAAAAATATCATTTCTAATCTTAATTAATCGTTTTTGATAGTTTTAGAGTCAAAATGTCAAGCGCTATTTAAAAAAAAAAATAGACTAGAGCAGGTCACGGACGTGGTGGTGTGCATTTTTCATGGAGATATCATTAATCTCGCTGCCATGAATTTTATTCATCCCTGAGGGTTAATGTGGCATTTTTCTAGCAAATTTTATATTTTTCAAGTTGGAAATATGTTATTGTTGCTTGCTATGATGGAATGCTTTGCCTTAATTAAATAACCTTTTGTATCTTCAATAATACGCATTCGAATTATATGACCACGATACAATGATTCAATGTACAAATCAATTTTGCTATCATCAAGGATACATTTATTTGAGATAGTTGTTTGAGTTTTAAAAATTACCTTTTTTGTAAATGTTTTTGTTATCTTTTACCCAAAGACGCCATTTAGCGTACAATGAAAAGAAAAGTAGCATAAGGGATCCCGTGTTGCAATGACTTGGTCGAGAAAATGTATGGTTGAAACCCTGCATAGGTCGAGTCAGTCTTCTTCTTGCACCCGAAGATGGCCACCGAGGGGGTTTTAGTGGGTCAAATCCCACATCATCCTGTCTTTCCCGCAGAGGACAGGATATCTTCAGAAGATTTCCCCCCCGACAAAAAAAAAAAGGTCGAGTCAGTAAGTTTCGTACGTTGAAGTAATCTTGTGAAATAAAATCGACTTTGATTTAAGATTCTTATATCTATTTTAAAGGTAAGGCTTAAAGGTATTCACTTAGAAATCTTTGCTTTTTAGTTTAATTGATAAATTTCCTACAAGAGCGTTTGTATGGATTTTTAAAAAAGTATTTTATATATACATGTATCATGGAATGGACTTTTTCATTACAATATTAATGTAAGACATCCTGAGTTTTTAATTTCGAACAGTAGAACTTCCATAACCCAAACAATACGTAAAAAGTGCCATCTCTCGGTATAAAATTAAAACCTTAGCTTACTTACGTTCCAACTTTTCGGGTGAAATTAATACTAATTCGGCATAAAGTACATATTATACACAATTTCCATTGTGAATGGAAGATGTCACTTTCTAAGCATAAATGTACTTATAAGGACACACTAGAAATGACAGCGAAATAATATGCAAGTGATTTTAACACTTCTTGATTGGTCAATAAAAAGTAGCGTTAACAATCTGTGATTATGTATTAAATGTTTACGTACTGTGATTACTATAAGACAGCATCACTGGCCAGCGCAAAGAAAGTTAACAGAATACCACTTGGATTGTTAAATTATTTTAAAGGAAGAAAAATAAAATGGAAGCAGTAAGAAAAATCAATAAATTCGTAATAACGCTTAAAACCAGCTTTGCTTTTGAGATCAGATACATCTGTCGCAATTTATACTAACTAACATGAACTTTCACTTGTGAAGCGCTCGAAAGTTTATAGTAGTTTTTATTCGATCCAATAGATGGCAGATTTTGTTTAAAACCAGAACGGTTATTTTTGCTGTACATTCATAATAAATTTAACATACAAGCAGATAAACTTGAACTTTATGCGATGCCTTTATAGATTAAAATTAAGAATATCAAAATATATGCATCCCATTGTTACGTCGCATATCTTATGTTTTAACTAAAATAGAATAGTTTTTGTTATAAACATCTAAATAGGAGTATTAATTGCCGAATTTGAATTTAATTAGGAATGAATACTTAAATTATATGGACCTGTATGATATATCAATAAAAAAAATCGTAAATGAAAATTTTCATGTACAATGCAATCTTTTAAATAAACCTTAATTAATCTATAAACATATCAAAACAAACGAATGGAATCAAGTTTTCAATAAAATTTGAAAAAGTATTTGAATATAATGAAATTAAAAAAAACTGAATATGACAAGGAAAGTTTTGTTTTTAAATAGAGTTAACGATATAGGCTAACGATGGCTTCACTTTTTCCACAGAGAAAGCTGAATTAATAAACCAACAGGAATATTAGAACTGGTTACTGTACTGGTGGCATACCGCGTGCATCCCGGCGGGCTTAGGGCGAGGGCCGGGTAACGGTACCGCGTGTTTCGATTTCGTAGAGCATTTCTCCGTTCGATCCCGTTACTCGCCCGAAAGTACTTTTGTTGCTCGCTCGTGCTCGCCGCTCGCCGCTCGCGGCGAACGCTCCGTCGCTCGTATGACCGCTCTCGGGTTCACCGTATTGAGAACGGCCGCTCGGTCGCCATTATATCTGTTCAAAACAAAGACCACCATTTCAAAATTCTTAGCCGAAGTGAATGTAGTAAGTTCAGCTAAGAACGGTGACCTCGCACCGTTTTATATTGTTGCGACTTTGCATGTCTTTAAAGTCGGACGTTGGCCTTTATGATTATACAATACATACAGATGGCCACGTCTTATTTGTATTAAATGCCAATGCGAAAACTACGTGGGAGAACTTAAGATATATCGTCGAAATTTTTAGTATCGAGTTGTGTAAGCGAGTGGCCTTGTGCCCGGCCGGGGGTCGATGACTGCGGCATTAACCACGGATGATGTTTATTTTATCGAGTGAGTGAACGTAACCGGTGCGCCGCCAGAACTCGATGTCTCCAAAAATATTGTCAGTGCAACTTTTTTTTATAAATTTTCA
>JWHW01027858.1:366167-382747 GCA_000931545.1 Papilio glaucus
CGCCGATGGCGACAGTTGCAGCGGACCCGCGCGCTGCCTCCCATTGTGCATAACGACACATGCTTTTCTTTATGTATTATTAAAATTAACGACAAAATGGTTTTTACCATTCTTATTGTGTTTTAGTTGTTATAAATAAGAAATAACCTAATTTATATATGACACATATACTATATAAATGGCTTAAATATGTTAATTTTATTTATTTGAGTAATATAACAAAAAGCTTTCATTTATTTACATTTTCTTTATAAAATAAAAATTATGGCATACTGAAAGGTTAACTTACTTTCCTTAAATTCGGATTGAAAAAGATAAGTATAAAAAACTACAAGAAAGGCAATCTAAAGTGGCAACCATTAATGATTAAATTTTCGCACCCGCCAAAAGAGTTGCAAATGCATTGCTTGGCTCTGTGTAGATGAAGGTCCTAGGAAGACGGCGGCATAGCGTGGCCTTGTATTGCCATGGTACTGGACAAGTGCTAGACGAGCGCCTGCTCCCCAGGGTCATACACAAACTCAGGGCAGGGGCACCAGTGCATTTCTATGGTAGTCCCGGAGCTCTAGCCTGTCGAACTCGAGGATGGCCACCGAGTGAGATTTTGAGAGTTAAATCTTTCATAAACCTTTTTAAGGTCAAAAACAAAAAAACTCTGTATAGAAAATAGATTTGGTATAGAAGTGGAAGTCAATACGAATAATACTTCTTGCTGGTAGTCTTTGAGATCGTGGTACTGTTTGTTGCGACAGTTGCTTACCACTTTTAAAATAAATTAAAACGTTTTTACAAATTATTTTTACAACTAAAGATATTTTATAAAAACTCCAATTGACAGAACCACAATAATTAAAATAAATTAACCGTTCGATTCTAACACGGTTGAGAAGCCCTGACATCATGCAGGGGGCAGCGGGCGAGTGCGGATATGTTCAAAGTCGCACTATCTGGTAGTCATAACAAATTCACTGTTTCTGTTTTGGGCGTTGGCATTTATAAGACATGCTAATACACTACTCTGTTATTAGATGAACAAACATTTTAAGCCTAGTTATTTCCCTGCTACCTACCACATTTTAAAACCAGTTACTTCACTGCTATCTACCTCATGTTTAACTTAGTTATTTCCTTGCTATCTACCACATTTTAAAACCAGTTATTTCCCTACTATCTACCACATTTTAAACCTAGCTATTTCCATGCTATCTCTTATATTTTAAACCAAGTCATTTCCCTGCTGTCTACTACGTTTAAAACCTAGTTATCTATCTATCTGCCATATGCTATCTGCCACATTTTTAATCTAGTTATTTCCCTACTATCTGCCACATTTAAGTTAGACCACAGAATCTTCTGTAAAATTTAGACTGCTAGTTTGTTAACGATACGGGTTGCGAAACTTGAGCTTCGACTGCTGTTGTTAACCATGTCCTAGCAGTTAACTTATGCTTAGTTGCAATGGTTAAAGGAAATATTAAAAAAATATTATGATAAACAAGTCATATAAAAACACACAAAGAAATTATGTGTGTACATATTATTATATAATTTATTATAGACATTTATCCGTCACAATACGCTGTTAAAGGTAATACTAGCTGTGGGCCGAGCTTTGCTCTGCGTTGACTTTTATCTGTAAGATCGTATTTTTCTTAAATATAGCGCCATCTAACAAAATATAAGATATCAGTAAGTTAGCCCTTGACAATGCTCCAACAATAGATAATGAAAAAATCTATCAAAAGATGACGCCATCTTTTTACATTAATTGCTTAAATATTTTTATTTGACACTGTTATGGACAAAAGACCCATGTAGATAAATTTAAAAATAAAAACGGAATCCAAATACAAAATTTCATGAAAATTATTGGAGCCCTTTCCAAGATTCAGATTATGTAGATATGTATATTTATACAATAATTGCTCGTTTAAATTTATTAGATAATAAGAACAACACGATATGTAAATTTATAATTTTGACCATCCTTCTGGATTTCCATCGCGAGTACAACACTATTCCATCTGAAATGCAGTAATTTTTGCAAACAAGTACCGGATAACAGAAATAGCTAGCTAGCTAATGCACTAACCACTAGTGCACAAAGATATTGGAACAGATCTGACTACCAGTCGAAATTTGTATACTCAAACTTTTCGGTCTCGTGAAGTTTTTACATATTTCTAATAAAAAAAAAATAGAAAAGAACTACCGACCAACTACTAAAATTATTAACTACTACTACCTAGCAGGTTTCTACTGCTGTGTTTTCTTTAATATTTTTATACCATCGTCATTATACTGGATCGAAAACTACTGCATTGAACGAAGATCATAGTAAAAAGCATTGCGGAAATACTTTTTTTACGCCAATCGCAATGTAATGCACCGCTCCTGTTCTATTGAAACTTAACTGCGACTGCAACAAAAAGTGTAAATGAAGTGCTTAGATTAAACATTACCGCGCGATATCTCCTCGACCGCACGGATAATGGATCATGGGTTATATGTGGACCGAATGGATCAACTTGATGATAAGGTAGTTTATTCATCCATTAATAATAGCGTAGTTTTAGGATAACAAACATACAGTATGTTTAAATATGAATAAAGTAAAATTCACTACAATTAAACCCTCCAATTTTAAATTGTACACATACCAACTTTATGGTACATTTGTAAAAAAAAAATTCAGAAAATGAAAAAAGAATCGCTTGAATAGTAACGCTGTGTCTAGAATTTGAAAGCGCACGCCAATTGCACAAGGTAATTACCCAAGTTTAGAAGTGAGGAATAATTTTATTGCGAATAGATCGAGTACATATGTACGTCCTAAAACTATATCACTAAAACTAGGACTGAAACAATTGTATTAGTAAATTAGGATATTGATAAAGCTTGCATTAATAGTATGAATATGCGGCTGGATTAAAGAAGTGCAGCCATCACTCTTATTCGGTATGTAAGTGATAGGCGTTTATTTATTATTTAGATGCCAACGGCTCCCTCCTGTTTTCATTGCCAGTGGTACAGCCCGCAACAACGTACATTGCACAAATGGGTAGGCTCTACCGGTGAAATATCACGACCTCATACAAGACAGGCGTTGAGTAGAAGTATGAGTATGAGTGAGGTGTCGGAGACCTTATTTTGGTTTTAAGGGAAGATGATTTAACAGAGGAGGGGGTGAATGAAAAGAAAATATCTTTTTTTTTACCTGTCTTTTGTCCATTAAATACAGGCAAAAAAAATATTTTATTTATATAAATGTATAACGAAGACTTGAGTCTCTGTGTACACTTTTGGACTATGATAATATTCGACTTGTATTCGAACACTGGGTTCCGGAAACTCAAAACTTCCGTAATTTATTACTTTGGTTATTTATTTAACAACGCTGATTTGTATATTGCAACTAAAACTGAGGAGTTTTTTAGATTATAAATGTTACTTTAATGTGATTAAATTCAATAAACTAATTAGGTTATAATTTCGTAAACATTTTTCATGTTAGTCTGGGCGTTTCAGCTGTCTTCCCAAAATTCGAGGGTCAATTTCATGCCAAACAAACCGATTGCATAGCAACCCATTTTGAATTCAATCCTTAAAAAAGGTGAAACAAACGCAATTTTCTTCGTTATACAAGCAATCATCACGGCTTCACTGCACAAGTTCCAAGCGATGCTCAACTTTGTTAATGAATTAAGTAATATTCTTTTTGTTCTAGTGTCTCATACAAACGACATCAACGGGCGCCGGTACATTTGCTTTGCGCTTCTTATTCACACAATATCAATATTTATCTTCGTAATGAGTAAAATACAATTTTTTTATATCAAATATTGTTCACGTTATCAAGGTATGTCAATGGAAATTATTTTTCGTTTTCGAAACAAGTTTTTTCTTCTGCGACATCATAACTCTTGTATTATTTTTACGATTCTTTTCTGCTTCAAATAAATAAATAACTGTAAAATTTATATGTAAACTATTGAATATTTAAATTATTGCAAGAAATTTAATTTAACTTTTAAGTACACATCTTAATTGCAATAAATATTGGGTATTGAAATAAAATAAAGTGGTGATATATTCAAGGACAACAATGTTTCGTCCATATTAACCTCGAGTTGGTAGGGCAGCGTTATCTTTATACGCAATCCAATATATCTGAACATTTCAGTATCATCTAAAAATAACATTCACTGATAAATTCAAAATTGGTCTCGATTTTTAATCTTAAACGTTACAAAATGAAACCTTAGTGCGAATTCCTAAAGGCACATCAAATACAGTTAATTTTTGTACTTATAATCTAAAGCTTTAAATTATTCATATATATTATAACTGTATATGTAACTGATCGCTGTCTGTATATAGACGATATTTGAGAAAAACTATTTTTGGGGGCCTTCAAAACGCAATAAACCCAAAACAATGATTATTAAAAAATTTGTCTGTTTGTCTGTGCGTTTGTTACCGCTAATCTCAGAAATGGTTTAATCGATGTGGGTGCGGTTTTCACCCGGTTTTATGTGTTGTGGTAAGCTTCACTTAACATTTAGTGTTTGTTTTATCTCAGCCGGCTTATAAATAAAAAAGTCAAAGTATATCAATTTAAAGGAACATGTCAAACATTTACCGTAAAAACTGTAGCCTATGTAGTATGGACTATGGTCACAGCTTAAACAATCATATGTGATAGTGATAAAAATAAGCCTTCAGATCTATCAACCCTATTGGGATCGGCAAAGAATAGCTATCCACCTTTCACCGACCTTATTACGCCATGAATATGACAGGCAGTGCACCTATCTCCATATACTGGGCACCGACCTGATCCAAATTTGTGTTTTCAACAAATAAAAAGCGGGTAAACATAATCACTTAACTCAAGTGTGTCAATTGACTTACGACGAAGTAAGATATACATGCGTTATCTCACTCGAATAATATGAATAATATAAATATTCACAGTGATAACACTTCGTACGTATTACCGGCGAACATCGACAACGTGGCAGATCTCGTCCGCAAAATTCCCGCCAAAGCCGCGATGTCGAGGTCGACGAACCCCGCGCGGCGCGCATGTGCTCGATAAAAGTAAAACCTCTGCTTTCTGCGTTACCGCTCACATTACAAAATATTATCTTCCATTCGACGACGAATAATCATATTACATGTATTTTAAAAACCTTCCTGTATGTCTTCCTTGGTGTGCCACAGCATTAAGATAACAAAATATGCTTTCACAATGCACAACATCTACCCACATAATTATTACAAGCATTAAGTTTTAGTTAGTATTTAAATATTATTATCAATATTTATTTTATTAATTTTGTAAGGAGAAATAAATAAATTTGTATATTATTGATTATTATTAGTGATGACTAGGCCTTGTAAGTAGACCTCACTAAGGGTGATCAAAAGGAAAGGACTGTACTCGCCTGAAGGACTTTTATAGATTTGCTACTTCAGGTTTCCCAGTGGTTCACTCGAAAAGTAAAAACATCAAGCTACGGTAAAACGTTTACACGTAGTCTTTACTGTAAACATATAACAATGCATATTTATGCATAACAAATGTTAAGTCAATCTTAAGTTCAACGAACTTATTAGAGTTATGTTATCTATATTTTAAAATACAAATAGATCGTTCACTTTCCTATAAACTAGTTTAAATTTTTCCTTTTATATATAAATGATGTTATGCGAAGTGTCTGTAGATGAAAAGTGAATCAACCTGACGTTTGGTTGCGCGGCCACTCACGTTCGTTGACCTCACAAATTTTCGTTTCGTTGGTTACTGCGTACGTCCCCCTCCCCGGCCCTCCTCGCCGCCCCGCGGCCCGTCTACCCCGCTACTCCGGCCTCCACCCGTTCCGCAATTCTAATAATAATTGACGAATCACGACTAGTCAAACGACTGAATCCATTAAAAGTGCCTTCAAAATCCTAATACATAACGCAGTAAAGATCCTTTTAATTTTGTTTCTTTGAAGTGCACTGTATTGGTTCCTATAAATAAAAGATCTATTATGACATAAGATATGATTTTAAGAAAAACATGAAAAAACCCTTTACAACTTCGCATCGTGTTAGGTTGTAAAAAATAAGGAACTATTAGTCCTTGCGAGGCCCGCGCCGGATGCGTAAACGCAAAAACATGAAACCGAACTCGTTTTATGTAATTTTATAATTCGTATCGAGGGAATTTCTTTTATGTCACGATTATAAAATATCGTTGTATGTTTCCCGGATGCGAGACAACCGGCATTCAATTAATGTGGCTTGATGAGCAAAAAGTGCGCTCGATTTAAAATGGATTGATGTTAGTGCAAGCTAGGTCTTGTCACTGACCCCTATTTCGCCACCGGGCGTTACAAAAGAGACGATTGAACGCCGCATCGTTATGTCGCACGCCCAAAATTATACGGCCCACACAAACACCGGCCCCATCTCATACTTTACAATGATTAAAAACGAGAAGTAAAATGCAATGCAAATAAAAATATGTGAAGTATTTATTATTTGCTTTAATTGATTTCATAAACTGGTTGTGTTTTTAAAAACAATTTGACATACTTTATTGGTTCTAAATTCAGTCTTATCGTCACTTCCAAGTATAGGAGTTTACACGCATAAAACATATTAAAATGTGAAGTAATTATTATTTGCTTTAATTGATTTCATGAGCTGGTTGTGTTTTTAAAAACTATTTGACATACTTTATTGGTTCTAAATTCAGTCTTATCGTCACTTCCAAGTATAGGAGTTTACACGGATAAAACATAATAAAATGCATAAAACACCGACTACCTTTAATAATACTTTTTGAAACTTTGACAATTTCTATTCATTTAATCAAGGTTTATGGTAAATCAAATTAACAAACAACAGTATTTAGTTAATAAAATATCTATGTTCAACCTTCATTTAGGCATTTTTTCTTCCCAATAGAACCGAGCGATCTGTCACTGCGTATACAATTGAGAAAAGCGGACAACGGTATGGCTACGATGTAATTTTTAAACGGTGCGAGTGCCCGTCAGATGGTGAAGATAAAATCATGGGGATTGATAGAATGACAATTTGGTGAGTAGGCCAGCCACCGCGGAAGACGCCGGCAAGTTCACCATGGTTCAACGTGACACTTCCCGACGTCATAAGCAACTTTCCTACTAGCAATGCGCTTTGCGGCGACAGTGGAGCCGCGCATCGCGAACGGACGCAGCGAGAACTAAAATGCGCCACTTTTCTTGCCGAGTTTTAATTCATAGAACTATTGTGACTGTGACGTTCCTACACTAGAGAGCTTCGGTATTTAATATTAATTAAATCGGTGCATAATTTTTTAGGCATTACACTCAATTAAATATGATTAATACTGTGTACATTGTCTTATGTAAAATTTTATACATGTAATATATATTCATAACTAAATAGCATTTTTTTTACTAAGATAATCATAGTAATTATAACATAAGACTCCCTGTATCTTAAAATTAACGACTAACAATAAAATGCTTTGTAAGTAACAGTAATAAGCCACCATAAACTTTAGGGCTAAGCATCGCATGCACGCACATCGCAAGCAAGCAAGCACTGTACAATAAGAGGGTTTCCCATAGATCATGTATATGAGCTGGGCATGCCATAGCTTTTCTTGTTTCATATTTATTAAAGCGTAATTTTTCAGGGCTCGGGTTTTATATTGGGTCTTACTTTTATATTTTTAGTTTTGTACTTAAATTTTATCTCAAATACTTTATGACAAATTTTGAAACAAATATTGTATTAAATATTTTAATCTAAGTTATAAAAACAAACCTTACAAATATATGATACCACACAAGCACACAAAATTTGTGTTCAACTTAAAATCCCGTCAAGTATAATGGATCATGCATATAGAAACTCAATAGACATTTGACAGCTATCTAGCAATTTTTTTCTTTAATCAGTCTTCAGAAACCAGACGTAACTAAACTAAAAAGCGCCTAATTATTGTTTTTATCGAAGTTAATAATCAAAAAGTAATATTAATAATTGTCAACATTTATTTTATGCAATACATATGCGTTTTATATCCTCAGTCTACGAGTCCAATGTACCCAGGAAGCGAATGCGTTAAGCATCCCACATAAAGAGGTCGTTGCCTCACAGCCGTTCAATATTTCTCGATGAATAGAAAAGGCCGTGTAGGCAATATCTATGTTTATTTTAAAACTTTACAACGACGAAGAATCGAAAAATACATTCCTTGAAATGAACATAACAACTACTAGAACTAAAATGAAAAGCCGTTACATGTTAATTAACAAGTTCGTGGACTTATGCAAAATCTTCAAACAACTACTGAGATGAATCTGAACTCGCATGTTAAGTGTGAATGAGTCATTCAAAATTTACATTGTAACAGTTTTTAGTTGAATATTAAGTTATGGAAATAGTGAAGACACGGTGCCTAACTTACTATACCAATGAGTTCTGGGTTGGATTTCTTACGTAACATTAACTTGTACACAGTCGTATAATAGTCACGAGCTGACGGAAAATCGACGCCTCGATCAACACTTGATCAACGAGCTATTTCGTTTTATAGCTTATATTTCATTACTTAAATCGACTAATTGATCACATAAAATATTTAGTTTACCTGATTGCAAATATTGTTTACTAACAATCCGCCCCGACTTCGCACGGGTAGCCGTTTTGGAATCTATGGGGCCTTTTATAAACGTAGATGTGCATATGTAAAAAACAAAAAAAATATCCCTTACACTTTTCCTCTATCTCTGTGCCAAATTTCATCTAGATCCGTTCAGCTGTTTTTGCGTGAAAGAATAACAAACATCCATACATATAAACTTTAGTAATTATGTAAATTCTACATAACAAATTCACAGTATTTATTTTAGTATATCAACTAACTGCCATGCAACCAATTTGTAGGGTCGCCACAGTACGTAAATCTCTTCCATATCGCTCCATCAGCCGTCATATCTGAATTCACTGTAGCTATTTTTTTGTTTGTTTTTGTATTTTATGAAAATATGAACACAGGATATTTAAAGAACTTCTATGCTACAGCGCCATCGTTCGTTGTAAAACATTGAATACTTTCCGTAAATCAAGAGTAACGAGGACAATGTATGATTTTTGTTCAGCTTTTAATATTAAAACAATAGGACAACATGGGTTTTGCTGCAGGAAACCATTCATCAACCTTTTGTGCTACGGACTCGGTCACGGCTGACTACTGTATTCCTCCGCTGTGAAAACTTTTCTCCCTAAAAAATTCAAAGAAAGTTGTAAAAAAGTGGTTCTTTTAAAAGTTAACAAAAGAATTAATCCTTTATCCATTTTGTGTCCAAAGATGATTGTACAGTAGGATGATCGGCCGTCGTAGTGGAAACATGTCAACTTACTTGGTTTTTACATACATCATTGATTGTGATTTTGAAATTTAACAGAAGTAAAAATTGATTTCTTTTTTGTTGGACCTTATCGAGTGACCTTATATTTAGCAATAATGAGTTTTATATTCTCGGAGTGTTACATAAACGAACCCAGCTCTAAACAACGTACCTACCTACCTAAATACCTAATAGAAACAACTGATTTTTTATGGAACCGACTGGCAGATCTGCGGCTTGTAAGCTATTGTCGTTTTAACTTAGCTAGCAAAACTCTAAGTAATTCTTAAAGTTTGAAGCAAACTAAAATGGCTCTCGATCAGTTCTTTCTTATTTTTTTACACAAAAAATGTGCTTGTGCTTTTGAAGGAATGCTAAATTAACTTACAGGAATCGAAGATAATCTTCTGGGCATGACGTGGCTGGCAATCATCATCTCAGCTCGCTACTAATGTTAACATAAGGGAACAGCCCTGTCTCCTAGACTATAAAGCTAATTACATTAATCCCATTTCAAGGCAGACAGTGTTATTACAGGAAATAATAAAAAAATGTTAGAAGACCTGCTTGAGTTTCTTGTGTCGACATGATCGGTATTAAAGAGAGGTGTGTCAGGACTGTGCCAATTGGAAAGCCGTAATCTCTGCCTATCCGTATTTGTTACAACCGTGAGAGCTTATTTATAAAAAAATACCAATAGGTAGCGTTCATTTGCACTTCTCCTTAAAAGGAGGTATAATTCCCGTTATAACCTAAATTTTACGTTGTACGTTTTTGCGTAGGCATATACAGCATACACACATAATGTGTAGGTACGGAGGAAGAAATTTAAACATTTACTTACGAGTTGGTTGTCAAGTAGGATTGATTATTCACATTTCTTATATTCCATAAAATAATTAAAACTAGTATCGACTTTAAAAAAACCTTAGAATTATTGAAGTTAAGCACACTTTTTTTTAAATTGCTCTCCCATCCCCAGTCCCTTTTGTACCATAAATCCGTGTCCAACGTTACACAGCAAGATACCGGAATCGTAACGGGACTTGTCCCTTTCTTTTTACTTTTTTTCAAACGAGCAAGACAAGCATTCACTTTTAATAGCATTGCTGCCGGCTCTCTGAACCGTCGGCCTTGTTGTAGGGTTCAACCGAAAAATACGACTGAAATAAACTTAATTAACCACACCAGCTTTTTATCATAGAATACGTATTAAAAATCCTTAGAACTTTTAAGTAATTAATGGTTTTAATTATACTATATAAATTATTTTGAAGAAGTAAAAAAGTTTGTGAATTAATTTTTACTAATATTATTACTATACGAACTAAGCTTAACGTTTTGATAGAAGATTTCGGACAATAGTTGCAAGCCGGATTCAAACCTACGATCTTATGTTACGCAGTCCGATCTAATACGGACTGCGTAACATAAGATCGTATATTTGATATTGTCCTTTTTCAACATTTGAATAAATAAATGCACGAAGTAAGAAATAAAACTGTTTTTGTTTACTTTCCAATTGATTTATGGCTCTTGAAGGAGAACAAAAGGCTCGCAGGAGCTGTTTTGTGGTCGTGCTGATAGGCTATTGTTTACTAGCCCTTTGTACGAGTAACGGGAGCGGGCCGCGTGGTATGAGGCTTTGTGACGTCACTGCAGTTTTTAACAAAAGTGCACTTTTCCCGTCGTGCGAGACCCGTTAAGAAGTAACAGTTCCTAGTGTAAACCGGGACCGATAGTGACCAACGCGCGCTTCTCGGAAATAACCACCCTTCGGGACAATAAATAGACTTGATATATGACGGCTGATATTTCTTAGGTGCGTGACCAATTTGAGGTTTAGAATAACATTGGACACAGTTCTTGCAGTATTGTTAATAGGTAACGGTCAGGTAGCGCTTGCGGTTGGTAAACAATTATTAAAAATACTGTAAACTAATACCTATTTAGTGAATCTTACATACCGAAAAAGATGTGATTTTGTGAAGACAATTTAGGTACATATTATAGTGTATTATTTGCTTGTAATTAGCCGGAATCGTATTATACGAAAATAATAAAAAAAATAACCAATAATTTCCACATATAGATGTTAACCGGCCGAGTTGTCCTAGAATAACGGGCACGCGGTCGACGCGGCGTAAGCCTTCCACAAGATGGACCGATGATCCAGTCGAGGTTGCGGGAGTCCACTAGATGACCCTCATCTAGTAGGCAAGGAACTGATCTTTGTGGCGATTAATGGAGGAGAACCTACGACCAGGATTGGCGAATATCGGATAGCAGGACGAAGAAGACGATTGATGTCGATGATTATCTCAGGTAAAAAATACATTTCGGTGTTTTTTTAACCCAAGCCAGAAAACTTTATTAAGTCCCTAATGTGATAAATATCAGCCGCCCTACACATAACATAAATATTAGCAAGTATCGGTGGTGAGGTATCGGTTTATATCTGATCCGACTGAAACGTTTTAACTTGGAAATAATCAAGAAAGAAATGATAATATAATATACATATTGTATCGTATTATCTCTTTACTTTGTTATGTCAGATTGCATCATTTATCCATTACTAAGCATTTGACAATGACGTTTATAAGAGTCTGATTACAATGCAGGCGATGTAACTTGTCAGCTTTGTGGCGAGTAGAGAAATATAACAAGACACTTATAGCTTTAACAAACCAAAGTAGAGTAGAAAATTGACATTAGAATCCTCTCAACATCCGCATCTTTCATTCTATTGAAGCTTTGACTGAGCTAATTTAATATAACGATTGTCCGTATGCCTTGTCGGACTGTTATAGGTACAGTTACGCGTAAACAAAGCTGACAAATAAAATAAATAAAAATCATACATTTCAAAATATAAACTTGTGCACTTTAGTTGTATATTAAGATATCTATCTTTTTCCATTCGTAATGTTTGTATTTTCATGACGTAAGTATATATTCTGATTTGATCACGTGTACCAAAATATGTTATCCGGTTAACACCTTGTATTATACTTCGGTTACCGTGGAATATCTCCAGCATTTAACAAGGACTAATTATTTCAGTACTACATTTTTTGAACTTAAGAAGTAGAACTTAAAAAGTAAGTTAAAATAATGTCACAGCCGTCTTTGTTTTGATATTTTATTTTTTCTAATTAAACTACCGATTTGTAGTATCATTCATCACGACAAGACTATCTCGATGCTGTTCAATAGCTGAACATTCTTGTACCTTCCTTATGTTCAAAATTTTTACAGAAAAAGTTTTGAGAATACTTATGAGTCGTACTGATTGCTTTAGCTTACTTCGGTGTATTTCGCAGCTAATTAAAAATTACGCTCCGTTCAAATATACATTTCAGTGTACAGTTGGTTTTGCGTTTTCTAACTCTTTCACAGACTAGAAACACATCCTAGAACCACTATTTCCATTTAACATTTAATTTGTTATGTATATAGGTACAGCACGCACCGCTGCTCGTATCAAAGGATTTAATTAATGTCAAAAAAATCAGGCGCCGACGAGCGACGGGCGACGGGCGACGGGCGGCAAACATGCCAAGTGGCAAAAAATATGACACAATCAAATGCGCTCCGGCAATTCGGTGATGGAATCGATTGTTAGCAATTCAATTAACATACCGCCCGTCCTCGCAAATGTCGACTTTTTTATGGAATCAAATGTACTGCTACGAACTGTTACAGGGTTAAGTTTAATAGGGAGGATGCATAAAAAGGCCGTGATTACTTAACCCGTATCCGGTATTTGGGCCACTCGGCGGCATATGGTTATGGTCGCTTAACCCTTTGGCCCCGTTATACGCAATTATCAAAGAACAGTTGCACCGTATGAATAATAGAACGTTTTTTTGCTATCCCCAAATAGATTAGTTTACTGTGTCCGCCAGGTGCACTTTTTTATTTTGTTATCGTAAACGTTTTGGTTTTTAATTGAATCTATAAGTTTTTTTTTAAATATTAATATGAATATAAAAATCTGACATTTCAGCTATTATTCTAAATATAAATAAGTAAAAAACAAGGAGTGGTTAAAAAGCTATATATAGACTTCAGACGTTTTTATGAATAGTCAGTTGATTTAACAAAGTACTTCAGGTACTAATAATAAATGAATGTAAACTTTTGTTTACATTTTCGAGTTACATTATATTAATATTTTTTTGAAAATGCTGAAACGAATATTTTATTTATTTCTATTATGATATATATGTTTCTAGAATGTGTATTAATATTTAAATACTGTAAGTTATGCGGTAATTCATTTTTGTGAGCGGAAAGTTGTTTAGAAATGATCTCAAGGTGCTAAGTATAATGTGAAAAATAAAATGGAAATAAATTATCGGATTCATTTTCACTTTTGTCCATATGTAGTGAATAGCGAGAGAGCAGTGTCGGTTAGCCGGCAGTGTATCGGCGATTCCTGGAACCGCACGCTTTCCACGGCCCCGGCCGCGGTGCACTTCATCTTCCCGAGGAAATACACGCGGGTTCGTTGCACTTACAAACTCATAACCCCCTTTCTAAAGCACCGATCCAATTATGTGCACTTTCGCAAGCCACTACTGTCACTCGCCTAGATACGGATAGGAAACTCGTCGCGATGCGCTTGCGCACCTGCCGATATGTCACTGCACCATACCTATTGGTGTTTCTTGCAACGCCACAGTACTCATTGATTTTATTGCAAGTTTATGAGAAAAATGAGTAACTGGTTAAAATAATTGTCTTTAAGTATGCAAGTAGCTGAAAGTTATTAAAGTGTCCACGTTGATCACGTGTAATGCCCAAAAGTTTAGTATTAAATACGTTTCGTACCTACTTTACAAGTATTGAATTAGAAAGTATTTGGGTTCTCTTAATTTTAACAAATAAAGGGGAAATTATTAATAATATGTATAATATAAATAATTCAGTCTACTCCTGTATTCAATACCCAATCATATTGCTTTTTAATTCAGTTAACCTAAGCATACTGACATATACCTGTTCACTTTCAGCTTTATGAGGTACAAGGGCAAAGGTAGGCAAGGTAACTTACCAGTTTTTTAACATCATAAAATGGCGTCAGTTACAAGTTACTGTAATACATTTTGTTATGACTATTGTGAACATTAAATTGTTACAAGCACTTAAAAACAAAGTGCATGATTCACCGAACAGTTTTTCTTAATAAATTCTTTATTCAAAATATTTGGAACATATTGAATAGAATTTACTATCTTAATAGTCTGAACAAAATGTGTTAAAAATGCCAGTCCTTGTTTTCGAATCCAGGAATACTTTCAGGTCATCATTGATGGCTAACTCCATGACTTATTTAGTCAAGTGAATAGCAATTATTATTTTTGCCAGTCCCGAAAGAGTTGAAAGATATTCAAAAATATTTTAGCTCCTCTGGAGGTTAATTTTAATGCTACATACATACATTGATAGTCTTGAACTGTGAACCGGAGGCTTGCTTGCATATTTTTTAATCATTTTAAAATATCTGGGATGTATCAAAAGTATTTAAGTTATTACACTTTAAAAATATCAATAGCATTTGAATATCACCTCAACGCCTCATTAATACGTCATTCGAAAAAACTATTGGAACGACCGAAAGTAATATTTGAACGCGGCGTGGTCTTGATATTTCTATGTTTCAAGTAAGATGCACAAGTGTTTTTCAGCAGGAATTAACAACCGTGACACGCGCCATTGAAATCGAGAGAGGCTAACGAACCCGGTTGCTATGCCGGTTATAATTACTTAACCCCGACTGTCTCGCAGTCTAGTTGCAAGGTCCACGAGGCTCGAACGAATCGAATCGATCGAATCGAAATATATGTAAGAGAAATATTAAAAAATCATAAATATGTATATTTTCGGTCTTTTATACATGTCATATAATACATCGGCGGAGATAGTTTTACGTTTAGGCGGCTGACTATTAATCTGATGATCAGAGGTAAGATATCTAGCTACATTTATTCATTTGAATTCAACTACTTATTTCCTGAATACATATACATAAGTTTGTTGCATTAATTACTGGACGCGTACTTACAATAAATTATGTCTTTCAGTTAATTTTATGGGGTTGTAACACATAGAAGCCAGACTAGACAAGGCAGGTTTATCATGACTGATTGCAGAGAAAGAATCGTAGTGGGGATGAGAGTGCATCGGCACACTTACCTACTGCGTGCAGCGAAACTGCAGCGAGCGTCCACACCAGCTTCCGCGGGCACCACCAGTTAACATAGACCCACCCCGCCCCTCGCACGTTAATCTATCAACTAGGCCTAAGAGGAAAGTAGTTACGTTACGCAGACCCAGTTGCGATGGTAACGTTACAAACCACTGACGCTTTAGAAAAGTGGAATGACGTCCGCGCCGCGATGAGGTTTTCACTCATTGACACGCAAAAACATAAATTAGTACGATAATAAAGTACCTTCGTCTAGTTGTTCCAGACATTGCTTTGATATAAGAGATTCTAGGCCTAAAATGTAATATAATATTATACATAAAAAAATATATGCGCTCACGCCTGTAACCCAGGGGGGTAGGCATTAGGTCTATAATATTATTAAGTCCATTTGACACACAAATTCAATATAAACAAATCTTTTTTTTTTATGTAAGCAGGTGGCAAACGAGCAAGCGGATCACCAGATGTTTAGTGAACGCTACCCATGGACATTCGCAACAAGCAAATGTGTTGCAGATGTGTTGCCTACCTTTAATGGACAGAGGAGGGCATAGACAGAAAAAAGGATATTTCCTTTTCCCCGTTAACCCCCTCCCCGTCCAATCCTCATCCGGTTCCCATCCTATCCTTATGAGGAAAGGGTGGGAAGGGGACGAGGACTGAAATTAGGCCTCCGGCACCTCACTCATCAGACGAAACGCAGAGTACTTCTACTTCACGCCTGTCTTCTGTGAGGTCGTGTATTTCACCGGTCGAGCCGGCCCATTCGTGCAACAAATGTTGTTGTTGCAGGCTCTACCACTGTAAAACTTGAATTATCATATTATTTAAAATATTTTTGTAATACAAATAATACCCAAAACTAACTTACAGCAGAAATTATTTAATCTGTAAAAATGATTTCATACAAGTAGTAAATGTGTCACTAATGTTTTAAA
>JWHW01027858.1:393312-409100 GCA_000931545.1 Papilio glaucus
TTATATTATATACTTACGAATAAATAATAAACAAAATAATACACTCGAAAGAGGATTACAAAAAATTAAAAGTGGTAAAACCCGCAACGATAACATCTGTTGCAGGAATGGGCCGGCTCGGCCAGTGAAATACCACGACCTCACAAAAAACAGGCGTGAAGTAGAAGTATTCTGCGTTTTGTCATGTAAGTGAGGTGCCGGAGGCCCAAATGTAGTCCTGTTTCCCTTCGTATCCTTTTCTAATAAGGAAAGGATGGGAAGTAGAAAAGGATTTGTTGGTCGAGTGTATGGGCAGGAAAAGGAAATATCCTTTTTCCTGTCTGTTGCCTCCTCTGTCTAGTAAAGATAGGTAACGCATCTGCAACTCATTACCTGTTGCAGATGCCTATGGGTAGCGGAGAAATGTTTAGAATATCTGGACTACGATCAATGTGAAATCTTTTTAACGATTAAGGAGTGATAATTACATTATAAAATCAATAATGCAATACTCGCAAGCAACGTTACATTTATTTTTATTTATCGCACAAACGCTAGCTTAGACACACATACAGACAATCTCACACATACATACAAACATACGCTCAAAAAATCAGTTACGTCAATACTAAGCCTTTCTTAATCTTTATTGTCATTACTTAGCTTTTGTGAATTAATTTCCGTTAAAGTTAACAATTTGAATGTTAGAATATTTCTTTATGTTTATTGGCACTGTAGTGTAAATTAAGTAGGGAATTATCTACTGAAATACCGTGCATTTCAGTGTAGTAGTAATAGTATATAAGCTAATCGAGTATGGAAGTGAATAAAATCTGTTTTTTTTCATTTATTTAATAATTATAACTTCTGGAAATAATTCTAATATAATATGTACAAATGTATGTTCACTTTTTTGGCTTTGTTAATGTTATCAAATATATTATAGTGATTTTCTTTGTAATAAGAGTGGTTAATAAGACGTTATCATGTCTTAAACAAATGAAATGAGGAAAAGGCAAACCACCTCAATATATTTTGAGTAACTTTTTCGAATTCTCTCAAATGTTGCAATCGAAGAATCAAATTAAATCTATTAAAACATGGAGTAAAGGAAAAAAGAACAAAATAACCTTGAGCATACCAAAATTGATATTCCTTTAACACAACGAGTAGGTCTTTTTTTTGCCATACAGCCCGCTGATATAATCATTTGGGAAGTGCAAAAAGTTTAGGAGTAATTTCGGTGGAGGGGCTCCTTGCCCTCGGGCGGCGGTTACGTAAGTTCATCTACTTTCAAGGTCGAGGACGTTGCTCCCAAATCGCTGATCGCGTCCTGCTCATGGTGGGGGGAGTCAACTGGCTAGTTTGGACGTTCGAGTTTTTATTTCATTTTACGTATACAAATTATCTATGGACACAATGTTCGTTATTTTTATTGTACGACAGATTGAGGAAATCGACTGTTTCTTAGGGGCCTATGTGACAGGTTTACGTTCAGGATTTTATGTTTATAAACAAATTATATCAGAAAGAAGAAAGAAACTTTCAATCTTCTTTTTAACGTAATTTGTATCGTAAATTTCTTTTATTTATTTTCTTTCAAGGGCTTGTAACAACATTTAATTGATAAATTTTGTTTCAAGGAATTTGTTGACGCGTTTCGATCTTCGTTAAAACACAGTTTTTTTTTGGACCCCAGACGAGGGGCTCCTTTGGCTTTAGGTTAATTTAAGATGATGGTGAAAATCTTGATAACGTAAATATAATACGTATGTACTAATAGTTAAATGTCTAATGTCTATATAGTCGCTATGCCTGATTTTTGGATAGAATACGTAAAATCTGGTCCTTGATCTCGGATTGCGTGTAATCATGTTTTTTTTAAGTTATGTACAATAAAGTATTATAGTAACAACATCGAACATAGGGAAATTGATCGCATTTTAATATTAACTCCCCAATTTAATATTTATCTGAGAGGATTTCTTCTTTATGGGCTCATAAATTTACAATTTATGTGGTGTTTCCTAATTGTAGCTCTTGTTTGATCCTATACTAGACATCCGCAACCGCCACATTGGAAACCTTCACAGATGACTAATTCCACTCCAACCCAAACAATCCCGAATATATTTTAGAACTTGTTTCGAAAAGTTATCCACTTAATAATTGAGTTTGTGTATACGTGTGATGGGTTTATACAGACAAAGCAAATGCCTTTAATTCTGTCAAGATGATTCCGACAAAATGAAGAATTTTCAGCTGGGGAAGTTAATCAAACTTGTTTAAAAATAAGACCTCTTTGATAAATACAGTACAAATCATTAACATACCGGTCGCACAAATCACTTATAATGTATGCAAAAGCTTACCTTAAAGTCACAATGGTATGAATAGGCTTTCTTTTACAGCATTGGCTACTGCTTAGTAAATTTCTTTTATAGTCCTTCCTTTGAAAGTAAACGGCCCAATAAATTATGGAATCCTGCGGGCTTACTCGACCGTTTAAGAACTTTTAAAATTAACTTTTCTAACTCAAAAAATACACTGTGAAGATTAATTTTATTATAAAATATTGAAAACACTTTAAAGTTATGTTAACTGCGGTTTAGGTGTATAAATCCTTGGATTTACATAAATAATAGATTTATCTTAATGAATGATCATAAACAGCCCGCCACGTGAAAGGATTTGTACCGTAGGATTATCGCAAGAATTTTGTAAGGTAAACAAATATTCTAATCTCTTAAGATGATTTAAACTCCGCTAAAATGGAAAATCATCACTATACGACGAAATCATCCCTGTAAAATTTCTAAACAAAAAAGTTCTAGATGTATTAAAATGATGACGGTGACACGTGTTATGTGTTGTTAAATTATAAATCATGCCCATGCCATGGGTTTCTTTCGGCCCAGTCTTGACCCATGTTTATATTCTCCCTTTGGTTGATAAGCACTCAGGAAAAAGTACAGACTTCGTTTGTGACTGATCCTGATACCCAATTTTCATTCAAATACATACGTTAACATGTACTTATTTCTAGGTAATAATAATAGCAAATTTAATAACTTTGGAAAAAAATGTGTGTTGAGTAAGTCGGTGTCCTTGACACTGCATCCGATCTTATTGCGCATACATCAGATTAGATAAGGTAAGAATGAGTATGCGTTGACGTAAGTATAAGTACATAATGATATGCAGGATATATGTAAAACTGTGTAAACGATGCGATCTATTAATAATCAGGGCTTATATGCCGTGATTGTAATAATTGCTGATGATTGTAATTTCTTAGATGAATATGTAATAAAAATAATTTCAGTCTACTAGAGTTTTTTTTCGTTGCCATCATTGGTCGTGTAAGTACGATAAAAAGTTGAATAGTATAAAAAGTCGCAACCCGATCATTCTATCATAGTACTTAACAATTATTGCACATTCGACTTTGTATGGATGAAATGCAATAATCTAGTGCCGTTATCGCATCTCCAAAACACTCACGCACATTTCTTCACAGGAAATGCAATAGTTACTGTGTCATTGTGTTTTTGTCACTGCAACGTGTGTTTGTATGGCCGAGGTACCGTTATATGAAGGCTTTTTTACAACAAAGCATAATGGCCACCCTTTGTAAGCAAAAAACATGAGGGTTCGCAGGTAAACAAATCTGTGATCAAGGTTTCCGATTAAAGGCAACGATTTACGTGTATAATGTTGTTTTTTGTCCCTTTTGGTCCTATCACCTTTCTGTTAAGGTTTTTAACTGTAAAATTTTGAAAAATTACTATCTTGATGATCGTACGGTAAACTTTTATCTGCGTGCGTAGTTACAACGAGCATATTAGAATAGAGATAATCTTCAGTGCACGAGCGGCACCATCTGGCTTTAAACTGATTGACATGATCAAAAAGAAATAGAACAAGTTCTCTTAATAGTACAACCCTTACGGGGTGATCGCAATAACATCATTTGTTTAAGTATCCTTTATTTTCATCTCACTTTATGATTTGACGATGGTTTGGTTTTGTTGTGAATTCATCGTTCATGATTTCAAATTTTAGGGGTCATCTTGTAGGTAATCTTAACTTATAACTCACGCTGTACTTACTAACAATGCCAAATTGCGTGTACCTTACTAACAAAGTAACAATTAAACTTTATTTGAACTCTGCCTTTGTTCAGAAAGATATAGTAAAGTAACTTTAACTCTACGTTGTCACTTTTCACCAAAACTTATTTCGACTAATGTGACAAGACAGCGATACTATATGGTGTATAACTTTATATAAAGTCTATGGTGCAAGGCGACCATCGCGGCATAAATCCATGGTCCTAGGAATCGTAGGCGGACCACCCAATCACTCGCCTATCGTGCCTATAGAAATCAAAACAATATAAATAAATAATTTAGAACGAGGCATGAAAGTAGTTCTTATGGAACTAATACCTGAATTTCTGTAAACGATTATTCTATAGATAATCCGATCTTTCAGCTTAATTTTTCAGACATAAACAAACAGTAGGTGCCAGGGCTCCGTTTTATTATTTTTTATTATGTTGTCTATAATCTTATATTGTTTACTTATTATTATTTATTTACTGATTCGATCTCCGAAAATATTAATATGTAATGCATAAATCTTCTCTCCAAAATAATCTAATATCATTTTTTATATTTATTTTAAGTTATTTTAATTTTAGTGACAAATAAGTAAGTAGCTTTAATTTTTTTTAAATGTATTTATAGAAAATACTATTTTAAGTGTTCGCATATTCCTAATGTTGGAAACATTTTTTTTTTTTTACTTTTACCTATAAACTACATTACATTACTTTTATCTATTAATGTACTATATTATGTGATTAAACTGAATCTTGTTGTTTCATATATATTTTGTTTAAAACTTATGATGTTTATAGATTTTTTTTTTAAATCCATTATTTAAAAGATTGAATCTTTTAAATTACTTTGATTGATGGTAAATTTAATGAAACCATAGTTTTTATTTATTTCATATACTGTTTATTTAAACAAAATTCTATTTAATTACTAATGGTCGTTTTTATCACTCGAATTATAATCAATTAAAAAATATTATATTTCTTCTAATTCCTAACTCACCTCATTAAATAAAATTTCAATGAATAAAATATGTAATTCAAAAAAATCTTGCTATTGCCTTAATCAAGTTATTATTTATCATAATCCAAGTCCGCACTAGATCTCCTTGCCTAGATGGATACAGTAAAAAGTGTTTGTGAAGCGACCATGGCATTGGAGTGGCTAGGCGTCCCGCTCTTGCGCAGCAGTTCGTTCACCCGCAGTGCGGAAGAGGTTGCGCGGGCGCGGGCGAGCGAGCACAGGAAGGACGTCTCCGACCATGAACCGAGCTACATTTTATCAGTTATCCGGAGCCAACGGCGCGCTACGCCGTCTCGATGCGCGTTCCGTCACCATGAACCTCTAGCTCGACAGTGTTTTTGACTGAATGCAACATAGATCTCAAACAAGACTTATTATTTTTAATATTTTTTTTTTATTTTATATATTGTTTAAGTGACTGTTTTGTGCGGTGGTTAAGTTTAAGTGATAAAACAATTTCCAATGATCTGGATTTATTTCTACGTGCACAACTGGATTATTATGCTGTTTTTGGTAAGAATTTAAGCCGTCTAAAATTATATTAATATCTTAATATTTATATTAACATACGTGTGATGTTCTTTCAGTGAAAAGACATCAACGCGTGTCTGATTGTCACGACGTCAGTAATGAATTGTATGTTTACAATGTTTATCAATACTTTACTAACCTTGTTTGATTTTATATTCTATTATTAATTATAAAAGAAATATTTTCTTGTACGCGCCATTACCATTACTGCGATCAGAAACAAAATAATTGTCTACTTTTATTTTATATCGATATCCTGGAATGTTTAAGTGTTTATAAGTAATAAATATACATCGCTTTACAATAATAAATTTCTTATAAAATAATCCTTGCATGGATACTGATTATTTGTTTTATCGATATAAATACAGATTTCAATTTATTTATACTATTTAGGAAAAAAATGACGAACGACGAACTTTGTGATTTGATGGATATGTTTTATAAACATTTTAAGAAATTGGTAATCATACTCTACTTTGAAATATTATTATAATTATGTCATGTACAATTTTTAGTATACCTATTTTGTAATATTGCTTTTAGCTCATAAATAAGTAACTTACATTTTAAATAATAAGTTCTGTTAAATAATATCAATTCAGCACGTTGTACATAAAAATGGTCATCAATGTCGTACTACCAACCAACCATTTAACATCAATATTTACTAACATATCCGTTTCTTGTTCCAACTAACCTTAAGCAAGTATTCGTTTATTGAAAACAAATCTTTAATAAGACATTTCAGAAAAAAAAATTGGCTAAAACTTGTTAAAATAAAAATAAAACGATGTTAATAAAACAACTATCAAAAAATTGCTCAAGTTTCTATCACATTGCCAAACTATTTCAAACTATCCTCACTAAGATGTTCCATGGTGTTTTGCAATGTTTATTGGGACTGTAATTACGTAAAAAAGCACGTCCTAGCGTCACGCAAACATGCACATTCGCTCATACGCACACATCGCCGACTATTGTTGTGAGCCGACGCGCTCTGCAAAAAGCAAACCTTGAACTTTTGGAGTTCAATTTCAAGGCGAATATTTCGCACACGTGATCTGCCCACACCGAGCTTACGTAACCCCGCGCTCGTTATGACAGCCTGAATTGCAGCCTTAAAACAAACAAAACAAATGCGCTTGCGCATCTAGCTTGAAATATTACTTAATATATAAGTATGTATGTATATTTACATGTAATAAAAACCCTACAAGTTACGAGGCTTTGAAATATGGAGATTAAAATTATTAACGTTATTGCAAATAGTAAAGTACCTGATTTATAAAATTCGTGACATTTTTAAAAGTATTACCTGTTATTATGAAAGAATGATATCGTTAATGAACATGAATGATCCCTCATCTTTCAGTCTTCTTAAATCACCTGTAGTCTCTCGAAACGGGTTTATTTTCGTTTATATTGAAAAGTATTTACATATAAAACACTTAAGTACTTACTATAGCTGCTGTACATAAAAGACATGAACATGAATATATACTAACATACATAAAAAACAAGACAAAGCTACAAACAAAAGTGAACTTAATGCGAACTAGCAAAAGATGCAAATTAGCATATAAGCGGCTGTTTCGGCAATGACACTGACTACGCCGATGATATAACAGCGGGCTGACAAACCCGTGAAAAGTCGGTCATTGAACCGCGGTGAGCGCGCGGCGACATGGCGCTTTCGCTTATGCGATTCTTATGTTTACACCGCTGACAATAAAGTTGAATTAGTCTTGCCTTCTCTTTTATACATTTATACAGTTAAGATTCGTTCTTGAATATTTATGATGTACATACATATAACCATAATACATAAACACTCATATTGAAAATTAAAAAGTATTTCGAAAAGCAATGAAATAATACTTCTGTGTTATCTTGTTCTATTAATAGCGTCAAAATCTTAACAGAAAATATTATTATACGATATCGTCATAGCAGACAATTCTTCTGGACAGAAATTATATTACGTATTCAAATTAATTGTAACTAGATGCAGATAAAAAATATTTTAAGTTGCATAATATAGATATTATGCATTATAAAGTACTTTTATCGTGATCTAAAGACAATTATCTTATAAGAAAAAATATATCCAATCCATGTTCATTTTTCAAAAGGTCAGAGCTTGATATCGAGGTACCAAAGAGAAATAAAAACACTCGTTTACATTACATTGTCACTTGCACTGAGTCTTACGTGGGAGTGCCAGGAAGGTCCTTGATGGGTAGAAAGTAAATGCTTGGGAAACAGCGGGTACGCGTGGCGCGGGGCAAGAGGGGGTAGGTGTGGAACCTGCTCGGGCAACGGTACCTCGCGCCCGGGGCTAGCACGCATCTATTATGTAATCACTATTACCGAGCTGCAGTTGCTTTGTCTTGGTAACATTTATTTAAGTGGTGATATGATCTCATGCATGTTACAAGAGTCCCTTTCCCGCGTCTGATGACGATTGACTGATACATACGGTTCTCAATAGAATCAGTGTTTCACGAGAGAGTAAAGTACTCGAAACATCGGGAACAAAAAACTTTAAATAAACGCGATAAAATCCTTAAAATTAGTTTTATTCCAATGTAGTATTCGCTTAAAAACAAAAAAGTCATTTTAAGAAGAAAAGTTAGGTATAGGAAAATATAAAGATGATTATTATAATGATGATGATTAGATAGTATAGTAATACGATATTACAACAGAAACGTTTGACGCATAATATTTGGTATCCATGCAAAGCCAGGACGGGTTGCTAGTATAACTATAAATATGAATACATACAAATTTTTGAGACACACATTGATATAATCGTTTCAAAGTTGCAAAACAATTTAATAAGCTTTACAATCACGTCCGTTCCGCGAAACTGTCATAATAGTCAACAATAAAGTGAACGGTTCTTTTATTTCTATTCTTACAGTGTGTGAATAATGATAGTGATATGGAACAAAATTCACAGGAAGTGCAACGCGCGGGCGTCATAAAGCTATCGATGTCACGGTGAAGTGTTCCACATACATTAGATCCAGTGAATGTATTTATAGTTTGTATGCCGTACGCCTTCCGGCGGCTGAGGGCGGCCGCTAGCTAAATGTTGTCGCACCATACGCTATCAGGCATCGTTTTTTTTCATTTATAACAATTGTACATATATTTTGTTGTATATATATCTGTACAATTTGCCAGAGCACATTTTAAAATATTTGATATCACAACTATTTAAGACTTTCTGAAATTCTTGAATTTTAATCTGACATTCCTACTTTCAATATAGGTTTAAATGTGAGAGTTTTGTTTTTCGTTACACGAGAATTGCCCTCATTTAATGAGACTCTTTGAATTAAACATCGTTTACAATAACAAGTAAACTGTTTAAATTAATATAAATGTTAAACACAATTCTCTTTAAATAAGTACATTTATATAGACATCTAAAAGAACATAGTATACCAAATTCCAATCAAAGCTGAGATATCAACCCCACATCTTTTATTTTTTACAATCGCCGCCTAACGGTAGCCCGCACTCACATGCACCTCGTGGCACGGCGCTCTAACGGTGCATATGTAACATTATACAATAGAAAACACGGAAACTACCTGCTCCTGTGGCATCAACATCACAATTTTATGAGAAATGTTATTAAATGAGAAATATGATTAATTATCTTTCCAGCTCATTGTCACAATTGAACGTTCTTTATGGTAACCCAATAATTTAATGTTTAATAAATTAAAATGTATTACGTTGAATGAGCTCATGGCCCAAAGCAGCCAGCAGCCTTGTTGAAAAATTGTAGTGAATAGCGGCATTGTTTCAAAATTATGGTAACTTAATTTGGATTACTTTACTTTTACAGATGAGTTCAGTCACATAAACATGTACAGAAGAAACATATGTTTATATTAAGATGTATCACGTTATGTAATTTAGACGTTTCTACAACGTTATAAGGTTAAAATTAGAGAGTGCACTAATCGCAGACTCGGGCTTATAAGCCTCAATTCTGTATCTTACTCTTTACCACGGCTGAATCGGTAGCTTCAGATGTACCTGTGTAAAATATACGAATTTGACTAAAACCAATACAATAGCTTCACAAACGATCGATCATATTTCCCGTCCATTTGATTAAAAACTGCTCAAATGCATCTAACGGTATGTCATCTCACAATGCTCGGTCGGAGCCCCGCTCGCGTTTACCTGCGGTCTAACCAAACACTTGTTCCTTTCTTTTCACGTTTTTTTTAACACGACAACCGTTTAATTTCATTGTCGCTGTGGTTTTTACATTATGCAGGTTGCATTTGTATGTTATTATTTATTTAAGATTAACATAAAATATTATAGATAAAATATTTATATATAAGGCGTTAAGTTTTATTAGTAATACTTTGCTAAATCTGACGCATTAAAAAATATCATAGCTCATTAATAAAATACAAACATCTCATTAAATAGAGCACAATATTTTCGAAGTCGAAACTAACAAAGGAAAGTAAACTGTCGTGGTTCGTTCGATCGATGAAAGTAAAGGCCGGTGTAGACGGGCGAGAACTCCCGTTAGCCGGCCGGGGCCCGGGCTCACGGAATACTAAACGCTGACATACTGCGCGGCTTTTGACCCTATACACATTCTAGACTAGCACTTCACACCTCTGTGCACTCGATTTACCTGCCTGCCTACGATGAGTAGCTAATAACATCTTACATTTACTCACCCATATATGTTCAACTACATTACATATTATGTCCTTGTATATATATTTTTAATGTGGAATAATATTTTATAAATTTTGGTCATATACTCTCAACGTTACTGCACCGGCTTTTCTACATTAAAACCAAAATTTAATAATTATTTTACAATTACAAAAGACAAAGGTGTACACACCTTTATGTCTATGAAAAAAAACGATAGAATTTGTCTATAGGGTACCATCACGTTTATTGCTATAACATTATTTTGGAACTACAGCAACGGGCTGGTGAATTCTAGAAACTGAGCAAAAAGTCAAGGCAACTTTTTATTCGTACCCATTACGTTTTGTTTAAATTATTGCTTGAACCTTTTGCGCATTTGCTTGTTATTGTTATTTTGTTGTCTTTGTCATTAAAAAGGTTTGAAGCTTTACAAAATTGGTTTGAGCGAAAAAAAAATGCAATTTGCGCAAATGGCGTTTTTTAGCAAGTCATTGTTTTTTGGGGTCCGCAATAAATATAAGGACCGTTGTTTTACAGTGTTGTTGTAGCGTTACTCTTAATAATTTGAACCACGCCAAATATCAACACTTTTCACACAAATTATTATTCCTAAATATTACGTTTTAAATCTTTCTTTCTCGGCTGATTATTTGATAGACAAAATAACAACGAACTGTATATTGTGAATATTGCACAATTTCATTGGGACGTTTTAGCAGAAGCTGTAAAGTTTGGTGCCGATACAGGCAGGAGGGGACAACGACCCTACGCAAAATTCGCTGCATTGAGCTAGGTCTAGTGCATGCGCGTATGTAGAGACGTCAACACGGAAGCATCCCGAGCGGGAGCGCTTTATGAGCTCGCTCCCGGATAGAGCGGGAAAAAAGGTATGAATGAGTATATTGAAGCCTACCCAAGAAGGGGGAAACAGAGTTTACACTGCGGGCACCACTTGTACAGATATAGACAGGCCCTACGCCATACATCGCACTCCCTGTGATCGATATCGGTTATACCACAGAACATCCGTCCGTGTGTATACACTTAATATTTTAACACTACATCAAAAACTACGTCGCGCTAAATGCGTACCATAACGAATAAAATATGTCCCGTCTGACTATAGTTACGACTAGCTGTGCCCCGCGGTTTCACTCGCCCTGTAACTTTACTTAAACGAAATGATATTACCTACTTAATACTACTCTAACCTCATCATCACCTTCTTGCCCTTTTCTCGCATATGTGGTCGACACAGTATGACGGTAGCACAGTTAAACAATCATGTATGATTGTTCAAACTGTGACCGTTGTGTATACCATATAGGTTCTGGCTACAGTTTGTACGGCCGGCCGCCTGCCTAACGCCAACCCTCCTCGGGAATGATAAGCTACTACCCTAACTTAACAAAAAACACATTAAATAAGAATACACATAATTTCTAAAATCGTCGATATACGTGTAAATATTTAATTACTACTAGGAAGTGTCTAGCTGATGCTTGCAAACTACACTGGAAATTGCAAAATCCCCGAAACTGTTCTGTTTTGAACTTTGTATAAACTTTCAATCATTGCCATTCTTAAGATCATAATATATAGTTAAAATTTCAACCTATTCAACTGAACAGTTTTTTATAGCATTTTTATCGAACAAATGCTGCTGACATGGTTTTGAAGAACCATGTAAACATTTATATCACTTTTTATTTATAAACCGATTGAGATAAAACAATTACTAAATGTTAAGTGAAGTTTTGCACGATACATTACTGACAACCGCACTAAAATCGGTTATGCCGTTTCTGAAATTAGGGCGCACGAACGCACAAACAGACAAAAATTCAAATAACAATTGTTTTTGGTTTTATTGCGTTTATATATATAATAGTTAGTGAGTTTTATAGCATAATACTTTTTCTTAAATATCTTCCATGTACAGACAGCGATCCGTTACATTTTTATTATATGTATGATATATAGATGAAAGAAACATATGACGGCCGAAATTATAAACTTAATAAACATTTTAAAATTAAAATGTATTTTAAAAAACAAACAACTTTAATGTCTTTTCAACAATTAGCATAATATATTCTGTTTTTTTTTTTACGATGAGAAGTAAATGTTTAAACTTATTATGGTGTAAAATATCTTTAAAGTTTCAAGTATTCTTATATTTTATCAAACCTTTATACTGTAAGCCTAACTTTTCAAACCAAATTGTACAGACAGCGATAACCAAAGCAATTGTTACCAGCAGTTTACTTAGCTGGAAATGAACTATGAGCCGTACACCGGTTTTCAAACTATTGTAATTATTATATTATTATTTATGAGTACAGAAATCATAATCAGTCTTATAAAGTGATTGAGATTCGAAACATTGACAGTCAGATCGTAATTGGAGCGCTATTTCAATAACTGTTTCACGAGTTTTGGTTCTAATTTGTTAACATTTAACAAACTAATAAGGGCGATATAATGAGTATCCGTAACATCTGAGATGTATGGATATAGAAGAAGTGAGAAATGTGTCCGAGCATCGTGGCAAAGGGAAATGCATGATTTCTGCCTACCCCCCTGGCTTACGGAAGATTGCATATAAACAGTTCGAAATCACAGAAACAGCTCATCAAGTTCTTATGCTATAGTTTAAGTTGGTCCTCAATGAAGCAGCTATTCCTATAAAAGAGGCTCATTGCACTCCAGTAAAATTACTTAAAAATCATAATAAAACAACATATCTGTAAGCTCTCGTAAGCCTAAGGAAAATTCGTGAAGGTGTCATCGACCCGCGGGCGCAATACTAGCACAGCGAACGCATTTCCCCGCACACACGAGCGCGGCGTGCGATTTATTCGCGCGGCGCAGCGCGAGCGAGCGAGACGCCGAGCGGCGCCGGGCGGCGGGGCTAGCGCAGTGGGACGAGGCGGCCGCGGCCGTTCACCCCGGAAGATTCAGTGTTTTGATACCGCGCACAAGCCTCCGTTGACGCTGGAAAACTGCATTTTCTTTGACGCGCTTCGCTTTTCACGCTCTAATTGACCGTCAATTGGTTGTAATGATTTTTATATTTATAAATATTATTTACATTGACACTTGAGTTGCTAAAGTCATATTATTAGAGTTTTTGGTAAGTTAGCTCTTTGAAAATAATTTTATTTTAAAATTATTTAAACTAAAATTACGATTTCTTAGTCAACATTTACAAATTTAAGTTTACACCATTCGAAAAAGTCCTCTAATTTTATAAATCTCAGTTTTACCGTTAGGAAACCCAAATTCCAAATTTAAATTATGTTAAAAATTGATAGATAATTTACTTGACCGAAAGTTTGAAGATTTTTCCTAGTTCTATTTTTTCTTAAATCACAACTATGTGTTTTAAGCTAAAAGAATAAAGGCTTGAAATAATCCATGTTTAATTTTCTAGTAATTAGTATACTACCTAATAATATCATAAAAATCCTATAAAATATCAAAATGAAAAAGTATCTTAAAAGATCCTACGAAAATGAAAGTTTTGCATGCAATACCAGTTGACCATTTGGGAAAAAAATTGAGGACCTGTTTATGAAAAATTAAAACACGTTAATACAAATTCCGTCTTTTTGGTTCAATATCATAAATAATTCGGAACAATATTTTATATATTAATAACATCCTTATAGGTCTCACAAGGTCTTACAAAAATTATCTCTATAAAATAGTACTTTAATGTATCATATACGTATTTTAGAAATAACAGCCTGCATAGCTTAAATGTTGCGATAGGTCGTCACTTGCCAGAAGGGCAGACATTGAGATAGGTCGGGGTCCCCCCTAAGCGAATATACGATCAAAATAGTCCTATAACAGTCTGGCGGTCCCATTAAAACATATCAAAATACTACTTACATATATGTAAATCCGAAATATTACGTATGTTCTGTTCATATGTTATGCAAAATAAATGAAGTAATGCGAAAATAAAATATCCTACTACTTCTTTATGTCTATGATTTATATCTTACTATAATAACACATTTTTACCATCTTTTAATTACATTTTTATTTAAAATATTCATTTTCAAATTATTTATAAACTTATTTATAATTTTCTACCGTATGGAAAAAATTGCGTAATTTTAATAAATATAAAAAACAATAAGGCTTGTTCTTACTAAAGTGAATCAAATGTCCAGTTAATGTATCGTAAATTATAAAAAGCTATAAAACGCTGTCTGCGCTGTCTAAGGCCTGTGATTAAAAGCAGATAATAAGAAACAGCAAATCAGTAAAAAATTAAAAACGAAATGGAAACAATATAAAATTTATGCTAAAATAAAATGAATCAAAACTGTACTGAATAAGCAGCAACTCCATTACATGTGCAATTGAATGCTCTAAACGTATTTAGTGCCGTGCTGTACGCCAGCCGTAGAATACTTTATTCTGCAACCGAACAGTTTGAGGTTGTTCACAGATTACAGACTGTAAACAGTGAAATCAATATTGGATAATGGTAGGTAACAGGGTGCGGCGCGGCGCTGCCTCCCGAGGAGGCAAAATGCAACACCCTTACCACGGGTCGAACTACATAAACGTTAAGGTGACTTTTGAACCCATGTTTGCATCCACCGCGATCAAGTGAGATCTATTAAGGCGCTGAATGGGGGGTTAAGGATGATTCGAGAGTCGAAGGTAAGGGTGCGTGAAGGCTGTGTCGACGACCCGCGAGAGTGAAAGCATGTTCCGGGGAGGCGACGCCGCCCGCCCTGCGCGGCTTTCGCTACCGTTCTCACGCTACCACCTCGCTCCTTGTTTTCAACTTGTTTTAATTAAAAATATTCTACCTTAAAATAAAAAAAAAAACAAACGATTTAAAATATTACAATTCGCTTACACTACCAAATTAATGATGAGAAGTTAAAACTTAAAATCAATTTTTATTAAATTATTAGTGCGTTGGAAACACAAGTGATCAACATCTGATTATAATCTAAGAGAGGAATGCTGGTTCTGATGGTTTCCTCTGCCTGTTTATATACATGTGTGTATATAAGTGACTGAAAAGTTAATAGATAAGTTTGAAAAGTGTCGCGTTTCCCGCGACGTCGGCGATCATCAATAAAGTGCAGGCTCGGATCGGGAGCACGGTCAGGGCGCTCGGCGGCCGCTCGCCACACTACGCCATACGGAAGTAATGAACTTGAATACATCGCCGAGCCGCGCCGCCGCGCGCTACGCCGTCCCGCTCGAGTCTAGCCGGCGAGCACTAGGCGCGAGTGTGACGCACTAGCTGCACTCGCTGTCAAATTCGTCCGCATTCTCCATCACGGGCCGCTTTCGTCGTCGATGCGTTTATCGGAACGAGACGCGAATATGTGTGTCGATTGCATTCTCGGCGTCGTAAAAGTGCATTTAGGTCGGTCG
>JWHW01027858.1:409252-419551 GCA_000931545.1 Papilio glaucus
AAAATAAATAGCTCAACTATTTTATTAGGTCAAAACTTAAGAAAGTGATATTATTCAACAATATTCATTATTCGTGTGATTATTTGGTATCACTGTCACAATCAATTTCCGCATCAGCGGTAGGCAACGCACGGTCTTTATCTAGCCGGTACACCGTCTATTTGTAGTGGAAACATTGGCGTATTAAATTATTATTAGACGGCAAGGTTAGTTCCCGTTGCACACTTGCATGTGCAAAATTTCTAAGCAATATCATGGACGAATTGACTTCCTCCACATTTCAGAAGGTAAGATTTTAATGCATTTCCTATTCATATTTAGGTATATAACGACTTTCTCAAAATGTTCGACAGACAGCAAGCGTTTTAAACGATATTGAATTTCCTTAAAAATTTTTATTTGATATTATTTACTATTTAAACTATTAACAATGAATTAGTTTTTATCTATCAAAATTACTGTCTTGCACCTTATTATTTTTAAATTCCTCTTTCTTAGTGTTTGAGTGTACATCAAATCATATAACCAATAGTGTTATCTATTAAAAGCAATAACTCCAAATCTTTCATTCTTATTATTATTTAATTAAAGCGTAAACAACGGACGCGCATTTATAAATTACATTTATTTATGCTTAATAAGATAACAAAATGAAATAAGAATATTGTCTTGAGATACCATGTCTGCCATAGTTGATGATGTGTGTAGTATGTAATTACTGTGCTAAAAAAGAAAACAAAAAAGACATAAAATAAAACCTTCAATAATCTGTGTAATTAGAATTTAATGTTTTACATGAACACTGTAAGTGAATGAGTGACACAAGTGTAGTGTAAACACACACTTGAAAGAATAACCTTACATAACATGTGCATTAAAAAAAAGTTCCGAGCATTGCGTGTTGCCAGGTTAGCGCATCAGTACCGCACGACGCATGGCGACGTCAGCGTGCAAAAGGGCAAGTTCACGATCGCACGCCAAGGCTTGTTTCCTTGTGCGCGCGCGACGTTACGACGCCGATATAGCGATATGTCATAAATTATTATTACAAATTAGATTAATATAACGCTACTTCAAACTAAATGACAATACACTATACCTTGTTTGAAAGCAAGATTTTTTTTCCTTAAAACATTAGTAATAGAATCGCATCTTTGTGTCAGATTATCGCATTCAATATTATACTGCAATAATACAACGACACTGACACACCAGCCACTTTAAGAAACTGCCAAACTGTATACGCCTAAAGGATAATTAATAGCTTTGATAATAATCTAGTAAATAACATGTAATAAATATAAATGTGAAATGTAAAAATGTGACTTGAAAGCAAATAATTGATACGTAAACCACCAACAGTTTATAATTACTGTTTTTTTTAGGATTCCGTACCCAGAAGGTAAAACGGAACCCTTTTACTAATACTCCGCTGTCCGCCCGCCTGCCTGTCTGTCGTCAGGCATGAACCGTGATATTTTCACAGATGATGTTCCGCTATAACAACGAATACCAAAAAAACAGAATAAAATAAATATTTAAGGGGGCTCCCATACAACAAACGTGATTTTTTTGCCGTTTTTATAGAAAATGGTACGGAACCCTTGTGCGCGACACTTGGCCGGGTTTTTTTATTGTTTTGTTATTTGTGTGGGTGTTTTTTTGCAAAAGAAATAAAGAGAAAAACCCGTGTCGTGTCGCCCAGAAAAGACTTCAAAGCCTAAGTCCTTGTTGTTAAGGTAAAACAAAGTTCAAAAACATATACGTAGGGGTCGCAGAACGCGGCACAGTCGCGTGCGCCGATAATGTGACGCATGCGTTGCGCAACCCGTCGTGTTGCGGATAGTCACGTGCGGCGGTCCGCCCTGCAGATGCACTCCTAGTATTTATAAAGACACAATAATAATCGATGGTACTGATAATTAAACGCGACTTCTTGGTTAACGAAATAATGGATATATAGATGTAGATACAACAACATTTAATACAAATTTATGAATACATTGAAGATTTAATTTAAATAATGTTAATACGCGTAATACGTATTGCATTATGATTATTAAAACTATTTAAATCTGAAAATATATATATTTTTGATATATATTATGAAATATGGAATTTACTGTGTTTTTGTAAAGATATAAAGAAATTGCAATAAATACCCATATGTATTATAAAAATGTGACATTTTTTTTGTAAAATGGAATGGTTTATTTAAAACTAGCTGTCTCCCGCGATTTCGTCCGCCACGCCGTGTACTTCGTACAAAGTTTCATTATCTACTTTAGAAGATAAATTTTCAATAATCCCGAATTTAACTGTTTGTACCGAAAAGTGTTTTTGTCAATTATCAAGTAATGCTGCGCACGGAAAAATATTTCTTCGTACAAACTTTCAACCTCTACTTTAAACCTTTAGAGGATGAATTTAGAAAAATCCTTAACTGTGGCAGCGGATTTTCAATAGCCTTACCTTCCTTTATTATTGGGTTGCCAAATTCAAAATATATTTTTATTCGACTTCTCAGTCGAATATTCCTGATTAGCCCGTTCAAACAAACCCTTCACCTTTATTGTAGATGACTACAGCATTTGCATTAAAAGTTAATGGTTTATATATTGCACTATTTACTATTTACGTAATAATTAATCATCTAATGCTAACGTTCAAGGTTATTTGCAGTGATAAACAAAGTACCAGGAAACTATATTGTTTAAATTTAAACAAAGCGGCACATCAAATCCGATGTTTTGTTTAAAACTATCAATCGTTATAAAATGTACAATAAAATTTCTTCGTTAAATGTTTGTATGTAAAATATCGAACCTAAAACATAAGTCAATATAAATTATTTATATATGTATGTCATATTGCTGAAATAGATTATATCGCATGTTATGGCGCATAATGCATGCGCTATGCACATTCAAATAGAATTGATACGTACGCATTATTATTAATTTTAATAATATTTTTATTAATTATTTTAATATATATTATGTTATCTATTACACACACAGTATCTGTTTCAAATAGTAATTTGAATCATGTTATTTTATTATATATATATTTATATCACAAGTAATGTAAAAAATATTAATTTGACGGTAGTATCAATTGGTCTGTTTATCTTTCTATCATATTGTAACAAGATATTAAATGCTTAAATCATAAAAATAAAAACTTTTACACTTTGTTACACTTATGGTTCTAGATTCAATATCAAATCAAGACAAAATAATTGTGTAATGGTTTTAAATATCACAATATTTTTAGGGTCCAGGTCAGTTACCGATACATGGGAATGCGATTTATATTCGAGACCTAATAGAGTCAATAAAGGTGACAAGAGACAGGGCCACCTCTACTTCTGGATATATTGTGACTGATAATGTTAAAGCTAGCTAATAGAGTTAGGAAGAAGTCCTTTAAAATGTGCCTATCTTGACATTAATAAAAGTTTTGTTACTTTATTTCAATCAAAAAATTATACGTTACGTTTATGGCATTTAAATTTCACATTTCTAACGTAAAGATAAACTAACAAACCACAAAATGCATTGTTAAACACGCCTAAAATGTTCCGCCTCACGCAATCATCATGAGCAGAGTAAAACACAAATGTTTACATTCTCAAAGGAAAGAGCAATAGATCGAAACCCCATTGCTTACGTCAATCTTAAAACGTTTGACGAATTCATGAAAATGCGGTAACAGTGTAACTTAAGTTCCTAATTGTTTTTGGTATCTTGTAAATATATGTATTCCTTGCTATGCTGCTAATCCAATATGGCCGCTAACAAAATATGGATATTAACTGAAAGTCATTGACTATAATAGAGTACACATTGAAAAATGAAAATTCAATATGGCCGCCAAGAAAACGTCGGATTACATTTCATTTTCACAACCTCCTCCTAATATGTATATCAGTGTATCATGCATGCATTAAGTAATATAAAGAATGAATTAATTTACCCTCATCTTGTCATCTATGTATTTTATGCAAGTGATTTAGAACCGATATAAGTGTATTCTGGTAAAACGTGACGTATCTAGTAAAATTACTGCTTGTCCCAAAACTCAATATCGCTAAGGTTAATGCGTAATGTTTGAAACCAAGTGCTTATCTCAATTTGAATTGTAGAATAGAAATTATGTTCCTCTATCAAATAATTTAAAAATATTTAAGTTATCTTAAATATTTATCTTATCTTTTATAAGAAATCGCAATTATTTATTATTGTACAAGATTTGTATTTTAAAGGTGCAATGTCAGCGATATTAAATGTTTATTTATATAATTATTCGCATTAGTCCATTGTTCTTGAATTAAATATTCGATGGAAATGGAAGTGGTGGTGGGTTTATTAACATTACCTATTTGTACTGTTGTTGTGTACTGTTAAATTTTACATTTATCATAGATTTATCCCTTTATATCAAGTGAATTTTGTATACTTTCGTGATCAAGACTTGATTGCATTTCACGTGCCAATTCGGAAAGATTTCAATGCTTTACTTTTTAAAGCAGCTTCGTCCTACCTTATTAAATACTTGCCGTCCTATCTCTACTAATATTATTCTGTTTAAATTTAAAAAAAAAATCTTTTTTTTTTCAGGTACACATAATTACAATAGACAAAAAGAAAATCCTGCCCTAAGGAGCTGAACCCATTAAAATGAGACTGGTAAGAATTGACTCAATATATTAATCAACTACATTCCAACCAAATTTTAAGCTCTCTAAGGAAATGAAATATGCTAAGAATAAATTAATTTTGCTGAAAATATAAATAGGCATAGGGCAGTCGGTGCGCACTGGAAAGCGCGCACAAAACTGGGTCAGTAGTGGCACCGCCCATTTATCGAACAGTACTCACAGAACTCTTCAACTCTTCTTTAGCTGAAGTAAGCCCTACGCCGCAGACCTTACGACTCACATTATTTTTATGCTCTTAGAGTGCGGATGTAAAAGGGTTAAATGCAGTTCGTTTGCATATTTTTGGGAATCCAAATTTATTCCCTGAGTGACATAAAGGTATATCGAATCAATGTTATACTTTTCTTTTTAACCCAAAATATATAATGTGCGCGAGCATGCGTGTATGTAAACAATGTAATGTAAACAAACATATTCGTCACTTGCTACATCACGGATATGCATATTCGCGCACATTAGATCCCGAATTTTATTCACAATATATCCCGTCTAATCGCATCGCAACCTAAAAAACCGGCGTAATGAAACATAATCCATATTAATATTTTAAAAAGGAATACATAGTTCACATATACTAGGTAATGAGCTTCACAACGTATATAAAATATGCCTTACTCTTTAATACCAAACAAAACCTAACCTAATATTTACATCAAAATGTCTTAGATACATTGTTCGTTTTCAAATTGTATCTGATCTGAACAAACCCGATAGGTATAATCATGTGTTTTCATTTATAACTTATATTTCAATTTCAATGTGGTCTCCTCTATAATAATTGAACAGCTAGGTTAGTTTTCAGATTATTTTACTATAAACGGAATGTTCTTTACAGTCAACAAGCGAAGAACTTCCGAGCACGACTGTGATCGGCCGCACGTGTAGCCCGGGCGGCGCAAGTGCTGTATCGGTCGCAGCAGTGGTCGGGACCGGCGCTTACGATGTGACACGGATGAGAGAAGAGGAATTTGAGCGGCTCACTGTGTACATAGTGCCAGACGTGCCGTGTGAAAGAGGGACGCCCAATAGAGCCGAAAAGACCTTACCGAGAAGTCTCGCACTAAGACCCTCCGTTGTGCTATCGACACCTAACACACCGGTGAGAATTGAAAAGTATATTTATTTAACTAACACATTTTGGTCATAGAAAGCATCAGCCATTTTATAGGAAGGAAGGGAGGAGTGAATAAGGAAAAGGAGATAAGAAAAAGACCAATTAGCACCTAAACCATCAGAAACGCCAGAATGGATGTGCACGGTGCATGCTCGCTGCTGGTTGCCTCCTGGCTTTCTAGCACTATATTTTTACCGTTATGTTTTAGTTCATTAAATTGATATTTTCTTATATATTAAAATTTATCTCAACAACTATTGCAGACCGAAGGAGTATGGAGCACGGGAGTCATCCCCCGTGGAACTCGCTTCGGTCCGTTCGAAGGCACCCGAACGCCAAACAAACCAAACGACAAAGTTTCCTGGCGATATTATTGGAGGGTGAGTCATATAGTCATTAGTATTAACCGCAAATCTTTATACTTCGCTTATTTATGTATTCTATCCCCTAAACAGGATTGGGTTGTAAATAGTTTTGAATTTCCTCACCGCAGCTTATTTATTTTGCTAAAAGCAAACTACAAAATACGACTGCATACATTTAAAAGCTTAAATATAAAATTACAAAATGCACAGCTCTTTTCTCTAACTAACCTATTCCTCTCTGTGTTGGGCCAGGTACAGGAAACTGTCAGACATCATACTTACGGAAATATTAAGGTGAGAATAGGCTTTAGAACTCTTTTAAAGGTGATGGTTTAAATTCTTCTAATAAATCTTTTAAAAAAATCTGACGTGTATATACATCGTATTTGTTACCGTAAATTTTTAAATCTCGTTAGTTTGTAATGTCACCAACGATATTTTAAACTTTCGTAATATTGTGAACTGAACGAACCATTTAAAATTTCACGTATTTTTCACGATAGTTCGACGTCAAATCATCAAATTATAACTTGACGATATCTTGCCTTGCATTATTACGGCACATTGCAAATGGTGATGAGTTAGAGTGGAAGTTAATAATAAGTAAAATTGATTAGTTTGGTTCATAAATTTCACAAGTTAATTTATAATTTCACTAGTTATATTATATTAACGACTTTTACAATTTTACATATAATTTTAGTAACATCAAAGTAAAAAAAATGCGTGGATGCCAATAACTCCTAAGATAAATATAAAAACGAAATCATAAATTTTAAATATATCTGAAAATGAACAATAGTTTGAGATGTGATATAATAAACGTTAAAATACAAACAAGAAGTGTTATCTTCCGCGTCCTACACGACATGCATCTTGTCCTTGACTCCCGCGTATGTGCCGCCGCTATCAGTTGCACGCGCGATGCAAATATAATACACGTGCTTATGCACGTGTATTATATTTGCTCACGCTGCTCAGACAATGCAAAGACGGCAGCTTTAAGTATTGTACTGAGGAATATTATAGCTTCAATTAATAACACAAATAATTTAATTATTACAGATATTTAAGGATAGTGACTATTATTACCTGGACGGGTCGGACACGAGCGTAGCGAACTGGATGCGTTACGTAGCCTCGGCCTACTCCCTCTCCGTGATGAATCTCGTCGCTTGCCAGCATCAAGAGCACATATACTTCTACACCATCAGGTAACACACAATTCGACCACAGCACTAATATATCTCACTTATGTTGAAGTGTCACTTTAACTGCATTGTAATATTAACGTATTACTAATTATTTTATTGCTTTGATACATCATTTACTTCATAATTATTTACAGAGATATCATGCCAAACGAAGAATTAATGGTTTGGTACTGCAAAGACTTTGCAACGAGGCTAGGATACGATATCGACCCTGAAAGAGCTACGTACTCAATCTGTAAGCACACTTGTTTATCTAAATTTAAGAATATTAATAAGATAAGATATTATTAATTGTAATAATTATTACTATATAAACTATTTTTGACAGGCAAAGAAGAAACTATCAAAAAAGCATATGGCATCCCACCAGCTCCAGTTCATCCCGAGATTGCATTTAATCACATGAAATACGTACTCGGCTTGTCAAACGCTAAAGAACTTCTAGAAGCTGACATACCCAGTCGAAGAATAAAACGTGAATGTATGGAAAAGGCGCACATTGAAAACTTTACACCCCGTGAAGATCCTCGAATTGCGAATAAAAACGAAAGGACAATCATAAGAACTGATGTATCAGGAAATATTATGCATCACAAAGCAATAAATGATAATCACATTGTTAGTGAACATAGATCGCTATCACCCAATGGGCTTATGCAACCACCGTCACCCGTAAAAATTCACCACAGAGATAATCAAACTTTAATAATACATCAACACAAAGAAAGTACATCGCATGTGGTGATACATCAACTTGATAATCCGAGATTACATGCTAACAGATCACCTGCACAAAATCTACATATGAGAGATATGCGAGGACCTTCGCCGATGTTACAAAATCACCAGGAAAAACTAGGAAGCAAATCACCTGGCCTAACACATTGCAGCGCACAACACTATGAACATCAATTGACGCCTAATGATGGGTCCGTAAGATCAGATGAAGGTTACCATAGCAACGGATATCATGACGAATTTACACCACCAGAGGATTCTAGCGATTCAGATGTTGATTCTAACTATGTCCTGGATTGCTCAAATAAAACAAATGAGCCGAAAGAAACTGTCATAGTGCAAAAAATGGATCAAGATATGAATAGAAATGAGTATAGAAAAGTCAAAATAAAAATGCCAAGGGCTTACCAATATCAACACCACAAAGATATGGACTGTGACAGTGAGAGAGAACTGATAATTGCTGAAGATGCACCTAACATTTCGCCACAGAACTTATCTCCACCCAGGCGTGACCCAGCTACTTCCACTGTAATAGTGGTTGAATCATCACAAAACACAGTTGTTCCTATTAACAAGCCTTATTATGAAGATGGCACCGTTTCGCCAACACCACAACCGGCCTTCATGAGATACTCTCCGCCTGACACACGGATCTTAGAAACCATATTAACAGGAAGTAGAATCGACACAAATAACAACGACCCCAATCGCCGTCAGCCTAATGCGACACCACCGCCTTCGTCTCCCACAGAAATGGCATATTCATACAAAAAGAGTCAAAGGTACGGGAATGCCTGCAGTCCAGATTCTAGTTCTAATTTAACGCCCTTGCCATCTCTGCTGCCATTACCACAACAACTGCCGACGCCCAACGCTACATCAGTTTATTCATCGTCACCGCCACATACAATCCCTCATACGACGGAAATCCGGGAAATACGAGAAATACGCGAGATAAGAGAGACAAGATATGAAAGTCATTACCCAAATTACTCATATAGTTTATATTCACCACCGAACTCTACTATTATTACGCAACTTGGATCACCGCCTAGCACTTATTCACCGACCGTGTCATCGACTCATCAATATGAAAGGTCACAAAGTGCTCAAAGCAATCACCACTACCCCTCCTCGACCAGCGTTATAACACTGAAAAACTGTTCACAGTTGAGTTTAATACAAAATTCAAATGTCAACGGTCAACTTGTACCCCAACACGGCAGCATCAGTCCTGACGGCACCTGCAGTCTCATGGTTGCCCCGATCAGTCCAAACTCACAATCCTCTCGCGGATACAGAAGTCTGCCATATCCATTAAAGAAAAAAGATGGGAAAATGCATTACGAATGTAATGTATGCTGTAAAACGTTCGGTCAACTCTCAAATTTGAAAGTGCATTTAAGAACACACTCCGGTGAACGGCCGTTCAAATGTAATGTCTGCAATAAGTCCTTCACGCAGCTTGCGCACTTACAGAAACATCATCTCGTACACACGGGAGAAAAACCACACCAGTGCGACATTTGCAAGAAGAGATTTTCATCTACTTCAAATTTAAAGACACATTTAAGACTACACTCGGGTCAAAAACCCTACGCCTGTGATCTATGTATGCAGAAGTTCACACAATTCGTCCATTTGAAACTTCACAAACGGCTGCACACTAACGACCGACCATACGTGTGCCAGGGGTGCGATAAGAAATACATAAGTGCATCAGGACTGCGGACACATTGGAAAACCACAAGTTGTAAACCCAATAACATCGAAGAAGTTTTAGCAATCACTAACGCAGCGAACACTGAATGCATGGGTGTGTATTGTTTATTATTTATTTTAATTTAGTTTAAACTTTTTATTAACACATCATATATTTTAATATTACACTAATCGTACTATTGAGAGTGAATAATACCGAGCGAAGTCGAGAGAGCGACTGCAGCGCGCTGCACTTTCTCTTCGTAGGTGAACCGCAACTTTCACTTGCGCTCTCGCTACACGCGACCGATTTCATTTTCGCGTGCACTTTACAGATACCGTCGACAATGACTGCCACGATAGAGAGGGGCACGACGCGTACGAGGTGCACTCGGCGACGCAGGCCGGGCTCGTGGGGATCGGCGGGGCGCGGTTGCTGCA
>JWHW01027858.1:419637-438684 GCA_000931545.1 Papilio glaucus
CGCAAGATCCACGGGCCGCCGCCCCCGGAGCACGAGCCGGCGCCGCAACATTACTCGTCTGCGGGCGAGACGCGCCCCAGCGTCATAGAATCGAGTCAGCCTCTCATCATCGAGTGCACCTGAGCGCCGCCCGTGCGCGGACCTGTCGGACGTGTGATTCCCCGCCGCATCATGTGATTCCAGTCTTGTGATCAAACGAAAGTATTTTTTATATATTGGAAGAGACAATCGTGCGAGTGACACTTTGACTCGTCTCATTCAGTGGCTATGAGATTATGATATGGACTTCAATTTGTACATTTTTGTAAACTATAATTATAAGTATTCTCGACGTCATTAAGTACTAAGTACTTACCTTAACTTTTTACCTTATAAGTACTAAAGTATTTCCTTAGGCTTTGAAGTACTTACTTAATTTAGGTTTTCGCTGCCTTTACGTTAATGCTCAATTTTTATGTCTTAGTAGAGTTCTATTGTACATAAAGTTCATTTCACGTCGACTATATTTAATTTAAATATCCATTGTATATTATATATATACGACGTATACGTGTAAATATGTTTTATATATATCCGTTGAATCGGTAAAATTTTGATGAATGTTACTCTTATTTAACTTTATCTATTAATGATTTGTTTGTTGATGTTTATGCCATCTTCAATATTTTTATCTCACCAAAGAAAGTGTTAACAACTCTCCATTATATTTGACGTTTTTTCAAATATTTCGACGCCCGTGTTTTCGAAAATATTTTTAGGTTTAGATATTTCGAATCAGCAAACAAACGAAATTACTCAATCTCAAATTAGCATTAGGTGCCAAAAGCGCGTTCGTATGAGTTAAAATTTTAGGTTATTTTATGAGGGAAGAATTCATATAGTATTTTTAAATTATTGTTCCTATATAATGATTGGGGAGTGAGCGCATGTATGCTTCAGTTTAATTCTAATGTTATTTAGAATAGAATGACAAATCGTGTACATTATCCCTACGCTAGAACAAATGGTGCTTCACGTCGTAGAGTAGTAACGCCGGCGTCCTCGCGACTCGCGACTCGCGGCAGACGGTATACTACACATAATGTTAATACGCCGACTTTACTGGTTACTATATTATAATCCAAGTTTCAAGTAATTACGGTTCTCCTACTCGAAAAGGCTGAGATAAAATATGTAATGAAACGATTGGCTAATATTATTGTAGGCAAAGATCTACATGGCGCATAGGCACAGAGTGACGTATCACTAATATTAATGATGTCGATATCCTATGTGTGATGTAGAATCAATCGATAGCTTTTTCTATATTTCTATTGTACGAATAAGATTTTTACATGCTACTTATAAATTTAGTGTATATTTTATACCTACTATTTACCGACAGAGACAACAATTTTTGTATCAAATTGAACTCGTTGAAATTTCAACGTTCTCAAATCATTTCAATTAATATGTATGTATATTTTACATATATTTAATGTGCGCAGATAAAGACCTTGTGTAAATGCACATTGTTATAAATGATTAAGTCTACTTTATCGATCTTAGTAATATTGACTTGGCTGTCATTTTAATTTTTACTGAATGTTTAATGATTTTTGTTTAAATTTAAGCTTATACTTTTCAACTAGTATTATTTAAAAACGTTTGCTTAGTTTATTATTTTCGAAAGTTACACAATTTTATTCTGTGGCTAGTAATTAGATCCCTTTTTTATTAAATTACATATTAAATATTTTTATGGCGCAATTATTGAATGTTAATGATAAATTTTAAAATGGCAGGTAAGGTTCAAATGCAAACACAACTATTTCATAATCTTGTTAACATAACTTCTCGCCATTCCTTGTTCATAGTTATATATATATTCGTTGAAATTTTATAGAGACATATTTTTGTACTTTTTATGTTTTATCTCAGTGTGTTGAAATTCAATCGAAAATAATAATCGTTTAATATTTTCTGTGGGGTTATTATATCATATTCAAATTATAATTAATATCGCACAAAAACTTCACCAAACCATTCAATAAGACTAATATTGAATGCATAAGACGACGTAGTAGTATACAGCAGACGTAAAACATTCACTGTCTTCTGCCTATCTTTTTTTACCAACTTTTTCAGCCCATGAATATAAATCTCTGCTACGCCTATCACCGGTGATTACTTATAAAACGATTTGTTTATTAGTAGGCCTCAATTAAAAAATAAATATAATTACCCCACAAAACATACATACCATGTTAATCAAATTATAAGCATGCAAAAATTGGAAAAGTAAATTAGGTACGAAAATGATATTTTAAAAGTTTGAGCCTTTTTCACCTATGCCATTGTCCTAAAAAATTGTTTCTACGTAATACATTAGAACCATATGAATATCTTTATAATTCTTGAGATCAACGTTAGCTAAAGCTTATAATGAAAGTTAAAGGACAATGTAATAGAAGAAAACTTTTCAACCATCCTAATAAATTAAAATAAATTAAATTTGTAATTGTAAATAATTCCAGCGAAGCATGTTATCTGCATCATCAGTTCTTGTATTTCATATAATTATGTACCTATTTACTATCATTTATGAATCAAGTAAGAATAAAAAACGTAATATCAAACTTTGTATAAATAACGTACTAACTAAATTTTTTATGAGATAGATGTTTCCTACATACGTTTAAGAAGTACAACTTACTCAACTATGGTACATCAGCGTAAGCAATATTTTATCGCAGCATTAACTAGTACGTACATTTGGGGTAAATTGTAATTGATTAACACGCCTCAAATACCTATAAATACTGTAAAGGCCTGTAATTTTGTACACCTCGATCGATAATAATTTTACATCACCAAATCCAATAAAACAGATGGAAAATCTTTAAAAATAGTTTCATTGCGACTTTTACTTTTAATTAAACACGAGTGCCTCACAACATACAAGTGTCATATCATAGGATAGTCGTATGCTTATGCCATTTCTCCTCTACTTTTCTTTATCCACTCTCGATACGAAAAGCAAGCAACGCCTCTACGGCTCTTGATACTTGCGGATGTCGACGGGTATAATATAACAATAAATCAGCCTTTTTTAGTATGTTTCCACCCTGCAGGGGCACATGCCTCCTCTGCGAGCGAAAGGGAAGGGGCCGTAATCCACCACGCTGGCACAGTGAGGGTTGGTAGATGACACATGTCTTCGAATTTGGTGATTCTAAGACATGTCGGTTTCCCCACGATGTTTTCTTTCACCGTTTTGGAGCAGTGGATATGAAATAAATTACACGAAGTAAAGCTGGGTTCGAACCCGGGACCTACAGTACGTATGTACTGGGACTATACCACTGGGCCACCACTGCTCCCGTTCGACGGGTACCGATTTCGTATTCACCTTATACAAGAATTAGCTGTGCCTCGCGGTTTCACCCGCCCTGCAATTTTACTTAAACGAAATGATATTAGCTGCTTAAATACTACCCTAACCTCATTATCATCTCCCTGCTGTTTTCCCGCTTATGTGGGGACATCGACATGACCCGTGGGTTAAAATTGGATGTTGTTACTATAATTGAGAAAGGTATGCTTCATGTTGAAAGAATGAATGAAGCGAGAATAACGAAACTAATTTATGTAGCAAAATTGAGTGGCAGTGTTGGTAGGGGACGCCCTAGGAGATCTTATATGGATCAGATTAGTGGCTTACTAAAAGGGCCATATAAAGAAAACCCATAACCGACGAACATGAATGCGTATGTATGAAGAAGAGAAAGAGGTATATAAATAAATTAAACACTTAAATAAAAAACCAATTGTCATTGAGTAGATACATTTATTTTTCTAAAATGTATGTGTACAAAATGTATAAAAATAATGACACATATTCTCCCTAACCATCGGCCGTTTGGTCTCCCCTGCTAGGAGAATCTCTTCTGGTCGGACTTTATTTATTTATTTTTACACCTTTATATTTTATGTATATTAACATTTTTATTAATATTCATTTTATTACTTACGTATTTGTTTCCAGCAAGATGGATAAAGCATATGAACCTAATAATAAAAATATTATATATGTTTTAAGAAGTGGCGTCAGACGTAAGAATCGCATCAGGCGCATTGCATTTCTTGAGGTGGGTTCTCATATTCGAAGACTGAGTGAAGGCGAGCTTACATCTGGGGCACGAGTACGGCTTGGCGCCGGTATGGAAGTTCAGGTGGGACTTCAGGTGATGCTTCTTTGTAAACGATTTGGGGCACAGCGAGCATGAGAAGGGTTTGACTCCTGTGAAAAATAATTCTGTTTATCTTCTAGATATATTTCAATTCAATAATTAATATTTTTATTTTATTTTAATAAGTGACAAAAAACCATAATTTATTCATATTATTGTTGAATTAAAATTAAATTAAACTGACTACTCGGTGAGCACCTTCTATAATGACACTGACTCTTTCTGTTATTTTCGACGTATTTAGTCACACACATAATTCAATTGATCTAAATGTAGGAGGCAGAACAAATACATTTTCAGATACATACATTCATATTTGCAAATAAGAGAACGATGCGTACCGGCCGAGGTATATGAAGGACTACCTCAATTTTAGTAATGAAATGAATGTTGCTTTCTCTAATCACACGAAACGCATGGTGGTAAGCTGTAGTCTCTATTTTTAAAAATTAAGCGATCCGTAAGATCTGCCTAACCTCCGGGCGTGAGTTCATATTTATTTAGTTATTTTCATTTATAGCTATACTGTAAAAGTATCAAACTCTTTCTGAAACTCTTACTTAATTATGACTGTGCAATAATTTAGTATAAATACCAGTATGTAGTCTCAGATGTAGGGTCATGTTGGAGCGGTCCGCAAAGCGCCTGTCGCAATGCGGGCAGGCGTAGGGCCGCTCGCCCGAGTGTGTGCGCTGGTGCTGCTTCAACAGCATCTTCCGTGAGAACGCCTTGCCGCACTCTGCACACACGTGGGGCTTCACGCCTGCAATTTTTACGGAAAAATACATACTAGAATATACAGAATAAATACAAAATAAAAATATAGAAGTAATAGTTATAAATAAATAAATATGCGCTCACGCCCGTAACCCAGAGGGGTAGGCAGATATCATGGATTTCCATCTGACGCGATCCTGGCACACCTCTTTCGCTTCTTCTACATTCTATACATCTACGTTTGCAGGCTCGTCAGTTATGGGTGCTTCTTATATAGCCCTTTTTTAGTGAGCCACTAACCTGATCAATATAAGTTCTTCTAGAGTGTCCCCTACCAACACTGCCACCCACTTTTACAATATAAATTTGTTTCGTTATTCTCTCTTCGTTCATCCTTTCAACATGCCCGAACCACCGAAGTACACCTTTCTTAATTCTAGGCTTAAAAGTGGATGTTGTGAACATCCACTTTTAAGCCACACTTTTCCCTTGTAATACTATTTTTCATCCTATCATTGAAAGTCACGCCTAACATACTTCTTAAGGATCGCATCTCAATTAACTCTAATAATATGCTTTTCCTGCCACACCCAGCTCACACTAGTAAAAGTTAATTAAAAACACCAAGAAACCCGATTATGAAAATGATTATCATCATTCATCACCTTATCACTGTGTTATATGACACTCCGTAGAAGAATACGAGTCTAATGACACCTCATTAGTCAAAATCGGTCAAGCTACAGGAGGTATACATAAATGCGCGCGAAAAACATTATCCCACTTCTGAGTCAGCCGGGTATAAAGAACATAAAGTACAGTAAACTAAAGTCAATGGATCACACACAATGGAAAAACTCAAATATATTGGAGTCATATAAATTACTTTTAACATTTGTGCAACAATAAAGTCTTTAAAAAATTAAAACTGTAATTCGCGTTATGGAAATACGCTAACTATTGGCGCCCATAGTACTTAAATTCGCCATGAGCAACCAAACATTTTTTCTGAACCTACATAACGCTTTATGAAATTTAATTACCTTGAAATCGTGTGAAACCTCACACTTGTATAGTTAATTGTTATAAATACTTCACGGTATAATAAAATAAAATAAAAACACATATCAAAATTCAAAAAAACACTCTAATAATATTCCAACAGCCGAGCTACTTAAGTAATGGTCTAAATATGGATATCGTTTCGGAGGCGGGCCTTATCGAAAACGCTTTTATAAAGTTATGTACTAAACTCATGACTGACTGACGTACTCTTAACAATGATCTGGTATAGTAGGTACACTGTAATAAGGTTTAAAACAGTGGTCGAGCCCGCAACAAGAAGATGTATTGCTACAATGGCCGGATCGACCGGTCAAATACCACGACCTCGCCGATGACAAGCGGGAAGTAAAAGTATTCCGCGTTTCGGCGAAGAAGTGAGGCGCCGGAGGCCTAATTACAGATTGACATCGGAGGTGATCGATAGGAAAAGGAAATATTCTGTTTATTTCCTCCTCTTTCCATTAGCTTGTTGCAGATGTCAATGGATAGCGTTCACTTAATACGAGATGAATAGGTATATCCTAAAAATATTTTAGGAACATCCGTTAATGTAATAACAAAATCAATAATATATTAAAGGATTAACCTGTATGGATCCTCACGTGCATGTTGTAGGCCACTCGCTGGTTGAATGACTTTGGACACATTGAACACTTGTATTCCTTTCGATTCCTGGAATAATTAATATTTACTACAAATATAACATTATAGTATAAAGGTATTATCAAATAGTCAGCGGTCGTAATTCTTTATGTTTGATGAATCTACAAATGTTTAACGAACCTTCTCATTCATATTCATGTATTTACGTAATTGTAGGACGTAGGGGAAGAAATAAATAAAGCCAAGCACGTCGAATACGATTATATTTTCTAATGGAAATAAACTAAAAGATTCAGGACCATTCCTTGTCGTTTGGACTTAATATCGTTCTACTCTAGTAACTAACCGCAAAATAAACATTAGAGAGGTGTTCTTTACTCGGACGTTTTGGCGGACGATAACCATAACCTGACACTTCGAATGTAGCTGTTTTCGTAAATTTCTGTAAAAGCTAGTTTTACATTTTGTTAACAGTGGATGATGTTATTAACAATCAATTATTTTACCATATTTTTTACTCAAACTATCTAATCAAATGATTAGATTAGATATTATTTAGTTATTTTTATAAAAATAACAAACTTGCCGGAAGTATATTTCTCAATATTATTGTAAAACTTGTACTTAATATTACTTTGCATTGAACAATAGGCAACCCGCACCTGGTTTGCCCCTTTACGCTATAAAAATATCGACTTGTTTAATTATTAATGTACTAAGCACTTCCTTTCAAAATAAAAATATGCTCATTTCATTTCATTTTCATGGTATTTGCGATATTTCTTTTCTCGTTGTAAAATCAACATGGCCGGCTGTCACCATGTGAGGTGAAAGATACCTACAAGATGACCGCTTTCTAGTTTGGCAATTTTTAACATTTAAAATAAAAACTTTCCAGCCTCACCTGTGAATTTTCATATGACTACTCAAATATCCTCTATCATTAAAATATTTCCCGCAGACGGGGCAAGTAGTCGCAAATTCCTTAGTTCCGCGATGCACCGACATGTGATATTTGAAGTTACGAAGCTGTGAAAATGTTTTGTAACACTCTACGCAGCTGTAGCGGGTCAAAGACGAATGCCGGCGCATATGTGCAGCGAAAGATTCCTCACTTGTGAACACCTGACGGACAAACGAATTTATAAATTAAGTACAATTATCGACTACGTGATAACTGACTACTTCAAATAAACCTTAAATAAGGGAAGAATGAAACGGAAGAAATAATCTTCGACACAATTTTAACATTTGACACATGTAAGCTTAGCTAACTCTTGTGTTGTTATAAAGTCTTAATGAATACCCTAGGCCTAGGATCATAAAACTTGATACAATATTATAAAATACATAAAACTTGGAACACTATGAAAGGATGCAAAATCCATTAAATAATGTCACAATGTGAAAAAATAAGTTAAAATTGTCATTATCATATCAAAAGAGTATCGATCCAGGCAAAGTTAGTATGTTGTGGATAAATATTTCGTTAGATAACTGCCACAAGGGTAAAGTATGACTTATTTATGTGAATGTACTTTACATTACCATAAATAAGTCAAAATGAAAATAATATAAAATAGCACATAAACAAGAAAATGATTATAGAAAAGATATATTGAAAAGTATTTTAGGTCATCTACCTATGTACAGAACAGGTAGAAATAAAACTTCGGAATACAATGGAACATTGAACGTACAGAGCTTGCGATTTAATTGAATTTATAAAAACGCAAGTTTCAATTTGCGTTGAAATTCTGTTCCAAACTTTGTGCCCATATCCGTATAGAAATAAGAATAGAAACTAGATCTTACCGTCTCCGCCTAATGCGACAATCTTTAGACTGACATTTTTAAAACATTGAAAATACCGACCTGATTACAAGTTGTGCATTTCAAGTCGCTGATAGCGCTTAGACGACGCGAACGTGATGTTGGTGCATCTCTAATTTCACTATTAGAATTGTTTTTGGTATCTTCAGTCGTGACCAAAGGAGCTATTAATTGGTTTATGATATTGTTTTTATCATTACCCGTATCGAGATGATTCTGAAAATTGATGATGGATACTAGATTTAAAAGTTGCAAAGCCATGATACAATTAAATAGCTATGACAGAATGTTTTAAAAATGGAAATTTTATATTAGTAATTTAATACAAACAGCGCATTATTAAAAGAAATGATGTGAAAATAGCTATAAGACATTTAAACAGGATTATATGACGTCATTTTCATTCATTCATACGACGTCAGTTATTTATTTATGACGTCATAATCCTATATATTGTTATGTTTTTTTTGCACCAATGATGGATTTGGCTAACGACTAAATATTTAAAAAAAACATGTACAGCAGAATGTTTTCTTACCTTCACAGAATTTACTTGAATGGTTTCAGTAGTTTTTCTACGAAATGGTTTATAGTAATAAGGTAACCGCGGAGCCCAGGGGCTCTCCAAAACTTCTTTTACCAGTGCTGTTTTTGAATTTAAATCCTTTTCATTATTATTAGTAGTTGTAATTACTTGTTCATTACATTCTTTCATCAAAGAATTACTCGTCACGCATTTCTTCTTCTCAAATACACAATCTACAGCGTTAGTATCGGAAATTGACATGCTTAAGTCTAGAGGGGAACTTTCTGACCCAACTAAATAATTATTATTAAAATTTAAAGGCAAGTGTAAATTTTCCATCCATAGGTCTTGTTTTCGTCTATTTTCGGTAAAAAATTTTACGTCCACTTTACTTCTATTAGCTTCTATGAATGATTTGATAAACGATTCCGACGTATAGTTGTTTAGAGAAAGATATCCTTCATATGACAGCAGAGCTCTGTTGGACGGTGGTGATATATATGTTCTAAGTTCAGGTAATATCTTGTGTGTCTCAGCGAGTGTGTCGTTAGGATGGCTGGCATTAGCATTCGTGAAAAGAACAGATGTTATTCCACGATAGTGCTCATTAGATATTGCCGGCACGCCTGCCCCCAGACCGTTACCATTACCGTTCCGAGCATATGTCTCAATAAATAAATCACGTAGCAACGAGCCTCTTTGTCGGTCTTCGCATCGCGCTACAACATCTCTAGCAGATGGGCTGAACTTTTCACTCCGAGTACGCCGGATCTGTTTATCTCCAAAATCTAAACCATCGAACGAACATTGTACTTTACACACAATATTTTCGATGTCTTTCTTTATATTAGCATATTGCCGGCATTCACTATTTGCATCCAAAGATATGATGTCATCATTCTTCGACACATTATTTTCTTGATACATGTAACTGCTAAGATCTAAGTGGGACTTTTCTATATCATTACTAATTTTAAACAAATATTGAGGATCTATATAAATCTTCAAATTTCGGATGATGTCTAAAAATTTGTTAAGCTGACTTCTTTGAATAACAACCTCCCCATGATATACATAGTATAAAACGGATGCCACAGCATCGAGATCAAAATCTGGCAAGATAATATACGCTGGCGAATCTTTTGTTGGACATGAGAGAAGTACTTCCTGTAAAGAGAAAAATGTTATCTAATATTTTAAGGTGTTTTACTAATTTAAGCCAAGAAGTCAGTCGAATGATGAAGACAATGAAGACATCTTGCTTGAATTTTATTTTTGTATGGTAGAGTTTGGCTTAACAATTAAATTATTTTGTTGAGTGTGTAAAAGTTAAAGGACATTACGTTATGTTAGAAACCACGTTGGCACGATTCCGGTAGCAACGCTTTCATTTCGGTAATTATGAACTAAAAAAGAATCCTTTCATCGCTCGAAAACTACGATTATAAACAAGATACAGCTCATTATAAAAGTCGATGATACATAAGTTGAAAATATTCAGCTTTAACTTCGCCATACTCCTGGACCATTTGGTTTTTACTAAAATATCTTAGCCAGAGAAATTTAATTAACTGAAAACAATCGGTGTGTGTTTTTAAACAATGTTTTTATAACATACGAATAAAAAATACTTTATATTGTCACATCATGATGCTATCACATAAGACTATATACTACAAGTTAGTTTATTTGAAAACCTTAATGACTATTTTAACTACTTTAAGATTAAGTCAGCAATACTTACTCTAAGATACGTGCTAACACTGGCAAGGACGGCGCGGTGTGCGCTGAAACTGTGGCCGCCACACAACAACCGGACATCGCACCACTCGGCGCACGACAGCCACTCGCACATCTGGTACCAAAACAGGGTTGCTGATAGTAACTTTTATATAAGAACGAAGATGTCTAGCCATGTAACAATCGCAAAAAAATCTAGCAGTATGGTTAAGTTTTAAGTAGAATGTGGTTTTGGTCACTAATTCACCGGCTGAAACGAAGAAATATACTTCTACTAGCTGTTGTCTGCGGCTTCGCACGCATTCGTTTCTTATTTTATACTGGAAATTTTTGTAACATGATATCGTATTATAACTTCGAATTACAGGTAAACTGTATCAAAATTTATTATTGTCACAACATTACCACAGCAACCGATATTGTAAATTACGGTTACATGTACTTCGGGAACAGTTTTATTTTCGGGATAAAAGGTAAGAACCCTTTATTATTTTCTACTCCTGGCAATGCGTGTGCAAAATTTCGTGATGATCAGTTAAGTTCGTATGGAGCTAAAGCGTAACAAACAAACTCCAATTCGTATTTATAATATTAGTTAGGACTTCACATCGGTTATTTGAGTTCGCAGTACTTCCCCAGTCGCATCGGCTTAGCCCTGCAGTTACACAGATTAAAATTACAGAGTACACGTGCATGATTCGTGTGCATGCTAAATAATCGTGTCCAAACTCTCTTGCAATTTGACCACGTGTCCTTTAAGTTTTTAAATTTTGTAGTAATAGAACATTATTTAAAAATTTGATTGTGGGTAATACTATAATGTACCGGAAACGAAATTTTAAAAATACAATTGGTTTAAATATTTTTCTATCTAATTATGTCGAAATTTAGGCCGGATGACTGCCATCGAAAGATGCGCGGTCTCAGCGAAATTTTTTGAACAAACACGCGATGTTTGCGGCACACTTTAATAATTCTTCATCGCGTACAAATAGACATTGCCCCCGGACGGAGCGGTGATGCGGCGTGCAAGTTGTTGAGCTGAACTCCGCACGTCAGCGTGTTAAATTAACTAAACACATAGCTATGACCAGGTCAACGTTTTGCCACCAAAATGTGAAAGCTTTGATCAAATAAATCTGCTCAAATAAAGGGAGGAAGATCTGACAATCCTAAATATTTATGAGTTTTCAAAGCATAAGTGTACGTGAACGTAAAACTACATATACATATGTATATACTCACGGCCCTAAACCAGCGGTGTTGGCAGATATTATTATTAAAAAAATCACATTCTTACATCTACGTATACACGATCATCGCTTCAGGGTACTCTTATTGCCGCCTTTTCTTTCGGTACACTTTCACAATATAAAGTTCTCTTGGCAATCCTCTTTCATTCATGCCCGAAAAACCTAAGCATACCTTTCTAAATTTCCCTCGTCCTCTTTTAAGCCACAGTTTTCCCTTACAACGCTATTTTCTCATCCTATCATTCAGTGTCACGCCATCATTATATTATTATATATTATACTTAACTTAATGTATGTATGCGAATAGTTCCATGACATGTGATCCTATTATTTATAATTATGACATGAAACAATATATCTATAAGTTTTTTTGCAATTGCAGTTAGAGTTATAAAATTTTAAGAATTTTTTATTTTATGTTGACACAAACTGTAATTTAATATTTAGTATATTATTTTTTAGCTAGAACTCCCTTGCTGATAATTGTCCAGTACGAAATAAATCATAAGCAAATATTATCCAACACATTATATTGAAAACCATTATCGACAAGAGCTTCAGGATCCCGACACTCTACGACAGCGAAACCTCGCGAAAATGTCACTAATTCTGTAAGGCAAATAGTAGTCGATACCTTCCTTAAAAAACCTTTATCTAAATTCACGTATAATAAATATGTGCCATCATATTTAAAGGAATCGTATGTACTAAATTGTCTTACAGATATTGAAAGATAAAGTCATTATATAACTGAATTGGCGCCGACCGCGACAGCAATCTGCAGCCATCAGTTATGCGTTTTCCATCGAACTTGTCAACATTTATGAAAAAAATGTTTACAAGAAAAAAAGTCGGCGGCACTGGCCTATAGCGAAACCAGCAACAAAGAAATTATAGAACACATAGTTTTTATTATATTTTCTCATGCATTGTTTATTTAGTGTCAATATTTAGAAACATTTTATATGTAGCGCGTAAGTACTATATTTATTAAAAAAAATACCAATCGAATTAATAACCTCCTCCTTTTTGAAGTCGAGATCTTTCAAATTCAAAAATAAAAAGGAAATATTTTAATCGTTAAATTATATTCCATAATATAAATTTGATTTTATTTAAAAAAAAAAATGCTACTTTCGCTATGTTTTTAAATAATGACACAAATAATAATATCAACTGATTTACACTCAAATCCATAAAAACAGTTAAAAAATTACATTATTATCACAATATTAGTAAACATTTTGTTAATCCTTCGTTGTAATATCGTAAAATATTTTTGTTTTTTCACATATTCATAAAGCTTACCTTAACTGATTTTCTTAATTAATATTTAACGCACATCTTTTTTACTTCTATTTTACGCGTTTAAAGTACTGGGCCACCGAACCTATACCGTCTCACTGGTCCTTAAAACTAAGTGCGGGCGACTTCCATCCGCTGCACTCTGTGCTTGTATGCCGATTGAACGAATCTCTACGATAGAACCCACCATATAACCTAACCACGGAAGTCCGACCATTCAACGGGCTTTAGTAAGGCTTTCTCTTACGAATCAGACGTTGGAGGGTGAAAAAGATAGAATAGCAAGTTACTACGCTGAACAATCTGAGGTCATGGTCGTTGGTACGAAGACTTAATTTATAATGATGTGGCCTTGATAATTATCTTAGAGTCAGACGAGTATGAACAGACTAAAATAGTTTTCATTCTTTATAAAATAACCATAAATCTTAACATATACGTCAGCACTTATTTTCTCTCACCGTTTCTACAAGCTAATCTCCAAAAACCCCCAAACAATTCAATTAAACCATGGTACGTAAGGTCTATAATCAAAATTTCCCAACTAGTACCACTAATAATATACACATATAACAAAAATTTAATGTCTGTACATGGAAAATATTTGAAAAAAACTATTTCTGGGGCCTTTTTAAAACGCAAAACAGTTTTCACTAATGTATTGTGGTAAGATTCACTTAAATTTAGTGTTTGTTTTATCTCAATCGGTTTATAAATAAAAAAGTTATATTAATTTAAAGAATGTCGAACATTTGTTCTATAAAAATGCTGTAAAATAGAGTAATATTATATAGATTATTACTATTAAGTAATTATTATCATTTCGTTTAAGTAAACTTGCGGGCGGGTGAAACTGCGGGCCCAAAGTAAATAAATAAATCAGCCTTTTCTAGAATGTCCCCACTGCAGGGACGCAAGCCCACTCTCCGAGAGAGGGAACGACAACCTCACCAAGGCAGGAGTGAAGTAGAAGTATTCTGCGTCTCGTCTGATGAGTGAGGTACTGAGGCCTACTCCTAGTTTTTTTGGGGATTTGACGGGGAGAAGATGGATAGGAAAAGGAAATATTTTTTTTGTTTGTCCTCTCCACTGTCTCACTGTCACTTAATGGTACGAAACGCGCAATCTTCCACTCGATTAGTGTACAGATGCATATGGATAGCGGTCACTTAATATCGGGTGAACCGCTTGCCACCTTCTGCTATAAAAAATACAAGTACCTGCAAGATATATAGACTAAGATTACGTATGTTTGTATTTAATTTATTTAATTTTAAGATTATAGCAAATTGCATATAAATATCTTAGTAATAAATATTTTATACAAATAGATTCTACCAAACTGGAATGGTAAGACAAATTTAAATTTTATGGGTATTACTGAATTATTAAAAACTGCCATCTCTTTTGATTACTTTGCATCGTGAACTAGGACGGTCTACCAATGTTGTAATTTATCACTCGTCTATATACCACACGGAAGATTGCACAAGAAGGTACGCAAGATTTCAGGTGAGAAAAATTTAGCTATATAAATCATAAAAGATACCAAAAAGAACTTCATACGTGCATTACGGAGATTTATGTTTTTTTTTTCTCATTAAACAGCGTGTGGAAAATGTAATTTTGTATACAACCAGTAAAAAACTCCAATAGAAAATGTAATTAAGCTTTCTTTACTCATTAAAAACTTGTGCACAGAGTTCAAAGGCCGATCAAGTCTTTTATAACTAAAAACGTTTAACAACTTAAAAACTGGAACTGGTGATTTGGTAAGCAATTAAGCTTTTAATGTGTATGTTAGGGTTCTTGGAATACTTTTGTGGAATAAGCACACATTAAGGATAAAATCTTTATGATATAAAACAAGTCTAGTAAGTATATTGTCAATTATAATTTTAAAATATATCGCCTTGTTCACGACACATTTGATTGAGGAAGCTTAATCAATTTGACACTGATTTCATTCAGCATCGTTTAACGTGTACCTAAAACTTCACTCATCAAATCAGTATACGTAAGTAAAATTGAATAAAAATAAAATAACGTCCGCACTTTTAATTTTGTGAACTTGGGGAACCGAGCACAGAGGCGATATCTTTTAGGGCTGAAATTGTGCGAGATCTATCGGGATAGCCTATACTACTCTTGTACAGGAACATGAGATCTAAGTCCGTAATATTTCCGCGAGATTCTTGTACAGTAAATAATGTACAATGAAGATTACGTTGTGTAATTGCGGAATACCATTAACGATTATATGACAACTTCGTTGCTTGGTGTACCAATGTACATGTGTACATTGGTAGATATTGTAATACCACATGTGTCCTTCAATAAAGGGCATTCGCGGGAACGTGAGACTTAATGCAACGCACCCAGGGTTTTATTCCACATGAGTCTCACGTCATTGCGCACGCGCTTTCACATGCGGTATCACAAGAAGTAATTATATATGTGACAAATTAGGTCACAGACCAGAACATCTCCACTTTTGCTGATTAATTTGTTCAAGAAAATCAGCTTACCATCTTCAATAATTTAGTTTTGTAAGCAGTGTTTAAGATTTTAATGATTATAGTTAGTGAAGAAAAGAGTAAGGTATAACATCTAGGGGAGAGGTTATAAAGGAAGAAAACAAATATTTAAATTGTTTCATCAAATATATTACTGTCCATATAATCTAAATGATCAGTACTTTGTACATATGAATTAAAAAAAGTACCAGAACTTGAATCATAGTCATATTTACTACAAATACAATAACATACACTTTTACCACAGGTTCTACATTTACTTGAGTGTTTCATTGTAATTTCATCTGCATATTTACATTCAACAAAGTCACTGATTCTAGATTTCAAAGGTATGTCCCACTCACACAGAGGTAACAAGTTGGATGTTAAAAACTGATCAACACTTTCAAATGTACTTAAGTTATTGAAAATTTGCTTCTGTTGTCTAGTCAGCACTTTTTCAAGCATAAAAACTAAATGATGGTGGTAACACTGAAATGTTATTTTATCTTTATATGTATTTTTAATATCCATCCATAATTTAACACAGTTGGCTGGAGTTGTTTTGGCTCCACTAAAAAGAGCCGGGTTGACCAACAATCCACTTGCTGCCATTACACCATTACAGTTGGTCAGGTCATGCAAGTCATCTGCTTCAGCTAATGTTTTTATACCCCCATTTACAATCACAGGTAGGGTAACTGAATCACAAACAGTTCTCAATGCATATGTGTCAATATTTTCACCACTCTTCTGAGCAGGAGTGCGTCCATGTACTGTTAGAAATGTGGCACCACATTTTTCCAACTGTTGACATAATGCTATAGTTTTTTTTAGATCTTCTAATATTCTTATCTTAATTGATACACTGAAATTAGAAGGAAGGCTATTTTTGACACCTTTCACCAATTCATGGACCACTTCTGGTTTAGACAACAATGCACAACCATAACCATCCTTCATTGCCCACCTCTGGGGACAGCCACAATTTAAATCTACTCCATCTGCATAGGGATACACCAGTTTAGAGGCATCCACAAAATCATTTATATTATTAGCAGCAAATTGTACAATCAGAGGAGAATCATCTATAGTTGTTGTAAATTCATTTGAACGAGCTTTACCATTCTGACAAAATGAATCAGCTAAGATCATGGGTGTGAATGTCAAATCTGTATCATAACTGAAACAAAAGATGTTTTAAATTGTTTTGAAAATAAATCTATAAAAATTGTATAGAGTTAAACACCTGTGTGCCATGCAGTGACTGTTAAATTTTCAAATTGTATTTGTAATATAGAAATAAATAAAATGTGAAAGATTCAAAAAGTCTAAGTTCCCAAACAGATTCGTTTTATAACTGTGCTATATTGTATAATACTTATAAATGAATTTATTAAGTAACCCCTTAACTTGTTCCCTACAAGTTATGGGGTGACAGTTAAAATATGGAAATAAACTTTAGTACACAAATCATAAATAGATCCTACTGTACAATATAAGGTTTAATAATAAAATATTACTAACTTTCTCACAAGTGTTCGAAATTGAACTTTACTGTATCTAACCATGGGTCCACAAACATTTAAATAGTTTTGGTTAGCCTTAGCAGTAATAAATAACTTTGTGATATCGTTTTTAATCTTCATTTTATTCTTTTGCAATGGTTAGTTGCTAAAACTTTACGCTATTTTAGTTATAGGTTGTTTTGTATTTTGTAGAGCGAATTAAAATCACAATCTCTCTTCTTGGACACCAAAGAGAATTTAACAGGGTTGTCCAGCTATGACATTTGACAGTTGACATTATTCTACGGAATGGCAACAGTCTTTGGAGTGCGTTTCAAAGAGCGTATGAAATAAGATTATAAAAAAACAGATATAAAAAAACATTGGTGCGTTTAGTAGCGGATTGTGCCATCTCCGTCCATCATTACGCTCACTCTTTCGGCCAATACTGGCCACTACTGACCAAAGAGAATATAATATACCACTACCATATATCACTGAATATATAAAATAATCTTATATATAAAATTCTCGTGTCACAATGTTCGTTCCCGTACTCCTCCGAAACGGCTTGACCGATTCTAATGAAATTTTGAGCATATTGAGTAGGTCTGAGAATCGACCAACATCTATTTTTCATACCCCTAAGTAGTAATGGTTGTTCACCCTTCATTTTTTTTTAATTTTGGACGAAATTTTTTGTTTTTATTTTTTTATAATGTGGCATTAAAAAATACATACAACCCAAAATTTTTACTTTTTTATCACCAACCCCTATTTTTTTATAGCCATTTTGGTAATTTAATCATTGTTCATCCCCGGTCGATAACTGATCAATCGTCATTTTATTAGTTATCCCTGCCAGTTGTCTACAGGTGTCACTTCTGACCCAGTAAACAGCACGGAGTAGGGATGAGAACGAAGCCGGTCTCCTGATTCTTTCACACAATAAGACTTCTCTCACTCCCTACACAGTTATTATTCATTTGAAAAACGTGATCGAAGCCAGCATTTTAAATAGCAAGTTCCGAGGTGAAAATATCTTAACACCACGGATTCCTATTACACCTACAGATGTGCCAAGTCAATTCAAACGTATTCAGTTACCGATTAGATTGGCATTTGCAATGACAATCAACAAATCCCAAGGTCAAACGATGTCTATTTGTGGCTTAGATTTGAGAACACCATGTTTTTCACATGGACAATTATACGTGGCATGCTCTCGAGTGGGTAGACCATCCAGTTTGTTTGTGTTAGATAAAGATGGACTAACAAAAAATATTGTTCACGCTATAGCATTAAGAAATTGATATTGTTTGTTAGTGTTACTGTCGTAATTGATTAATTAATGATATATAATTTTAAGGAATAAATAATTTATTAACTTTAATAACTTAAAAATAATGTTTGCCTTTTGTTACTTTTATATTCCCTCATCGTTCACAGCGCTCCATGCCTATTTTAAGCATATACCACATTCTTACACACTTACAATAAGTAAGCTATTTTTTGTCTACACTAGAAATTACTTAAAAATTATTTATATGGCAAAACAACGTTTGCCGGGTCAGCTAGTAATATATAAAATATCAGAGAAATACTGAGATTTGACATTAAGTAATCAATTAATATAGTTTAAATGTGTCAAATAGTGGTATTATTTTATTCCTTTTTAATACATATTACACACATTTTTGATATATCTCGTAAAATATATATCTCACAAGTCACATAGAATGCCAGGCA